>JPFM01000014.1:74523-250447 GCA_000733375.1 Paramecium sexaurelia
AAATTGCTACATAAAAGAGCTTTCAATCATCACTTCACCTGTTATAGTACATGTTATTAATCCCGTCAGTTTCATGAAGATAGAGAATGGTTTGAATCGGTAATTTAAGATTATAATCAACTATACTGTGAAAATAATTTTGATATTGAAAATAATGATTATGATGAAAATTGAGAATAAAAGGATCAATAATATAATGCGTTTGATAGATTTAACTTAATATTATTATCTAATGGTGTCTACTTAGTTTCTTAAACTTAACTTTGTTAATATGAACAAATTAACAAGACTAATTTATTAATCTTCTAATTACTTAAAATTCTTTTTTACTTTATTTTTTTAATCATATCATATAATTTATATATTCTATCATCATCAAATATCGACTTGAAATTAATTTATGGATTTAATATCAATAATTATTGAATATTGAAAATCTACAATCTTTCAGTCTATTCAGATAACTTGATATTGTGTACAATATGATAATTTCAGTTTTAAACATAAAAATTTTATAAGATAGTTTATATTTAAAGAATTTAAAATATTTGATAATTTGATATAGAAAATTATTTATTAATTGACATATTATTATAATTAGATCAATTTGTTGATAATTACAATAAAAAATTCTAAAGTATTTAAATCCAAAAATTTTTAATAAAATATTTGTTTTTTTGATAATTTGATTTTTGATATGTAGACATAAATTAAATAAACTTTTTTAATAGTAAAATTGGAGAGTAATAAAATGATCAAATAAATATTATTTAAAATAATAGTGATAATGATAACAAATTAGTAGTTTAAGGTTTGTCCTTGATTATAATTCCTATTTTTTCTCCTTCAACATTATTCATGGTTTTCTGACTAATTAAATAAATGTAAAGATATCATTTGATTTTAATTTTTGAGTTCCAACATTTTGAGGAGGATAACTTATTAAATCTATGTTTTTGGAGCTAACATAAAAATAAATTTTACTCAAATGCAGAAATAAGTATAATCTTTTTTATCCTTAGATAGTACTTAAAATTAATAATTAATTATAGTATCATCAAGTTGATCTGGTATATGTTGAACAGTCAATTCAGACATCATTTAATAGTTATCTGCATCTTCTACTAAATTTCTTTTTTTCTTCATTCATTTAATGCTTCAATTAACTTTCTCCATCAACATTCAAATAGCATTGAATTTGAATCTAATATGATTTTTTGATTTCATTTATAATATTAATGAAAAAATTTTCAATAATATATATTTTAATCAAAAAGTTATTAAGCACATAGATAAATAGTAATTGTATTGAAAAGATAAGGAATTTATAAATGAAGCATTTATAAATTTTTAGATTTAAGTTAATATAAATAGAAATTTAAATATACATTGATTTAAATTTATATCTGTAGCAATCAATACAATGATTCATAAGTTGTAGTTCTTGGACCTTAACTTGTTTTTAATTCTACAATAATTTATATTCCTTTACTTCTTGATGAAGATTGACTATTGAGGGTACGTTTGAATTATTCTTATGCAGCTAATAAATTCAAATCATCGTTTGTTCCTCATATAGCTAACATTTTTTACTTGTTCTCCTTTATAAATTTTCTCTATATTTCTTTACTTTTTCAATATCGGTAACCCAAGTTTTTTTAGAATAAGCTGAACTGGCAGATTATAGTCGTTTTAAAATTGTTTAGTTTTCTGAGCATATTTTATTTTACTCTCTCCTTCTCAAATTTTCCATAGAACCATGAGTTGGTGGTTATTTAATTTAATTATTTCTTTCTTAAATTTCCATCATCTTTCTTAGCAATTTGCTATTCGATTCTGATATTTCTTTTTCATGAGCTGATATTTTAGTTTATAATCATACTGTTTGTATATTTGTTAACCAATCTAGATATTGAATGTCCTGGTTTCCATGGTTATGAGTTATTAATAAGTGGCTTAGAATTTTAAAGGTTGTTCATATGCATTAGTTATTCCTATTATTCTGTTAATATACATACCTAAGCAATTTTTTTCTTGAAACATATAGGATTAGAATGAATTAAGTTCCACATTATAAAATTAATTTTCTGATTTTTTTTAATTAATTCTCAACAATTACAATTTGTTTTTTGAAGCAACTTCAAAAATTTAAAAAACTGTTAATGATTGATTGACTAATATCATTTTCTTAATTATGAAAGTCTTAATAAATAAATTAAAAATTAAAAAGTGAAGCCTTTCATACTAAATAGAAAAAGTAATATGATGAAAAGAAATAACTATGACATGAATAGAAATATTAAAATATTAACAATAAACTAATTTTGATTAAAAATTTGAAATTTTATCTGTTTAAAATAAAAAGGATAGTTATAATTCATACTTTTTAGATTCTAAGGAAGTTTCTCAAATTTCCTAAGATTAGTAAAACATTCAGTTCCTTCATCATTAAATTTTAATGATATGAGATGTTAGATAATTCAACTTTAATTATGATATTTGCTAGTACATTTATATCTGTGAATATAGCCAAATTTATAATATTTCTATTGATGAATATTTCTCCAAGGCATGTTTCTGTTAAATCATTATGAGGAGTTTTCAATGAAATCACCAAATTAGTAAATATTTTGAAACTCTATCATTTATATAGCTTTTATTATTAGTATTAATCATCTGTAGATAACTTTTTTTACAAGTTTCGCTTGCCACAATCTAAACTTTATTAAAAATGGCTATTCTCTTAATTATAGACTCATTCATTGAAAAAAATAATAATATCAAATTAAATAATTCATTAAAGGTAAATTTCTACTTACATATTTGATGGAAAATTTCCCAAAGGTAAATCATTCAATATAATTGAGATTATTTTAATCAAAAAGAATTACAATTATTTAAATGTATGATACTTATTTACTATTGTTGAATTCAATTATGGATTTTAATTTAAGTTATGTGTAATAAAAAGAGTACAATTTTTTATAAAATTAAAATTTTTCTATTCTCTTTGACTTCTTTTCCTGATGTTTTCTTGCTCTAATGGAGCCATTCTCTATGTTATAATCAAAATTCCTTTATTCATCTCAAAAAATACCTAATTTTATTCTGACTTTACTGTTTGCTATCATTCTTCTATCTTCAAACTTAGTAGTTCATCTGAGAACAAAATTTAAATTATTGCTCCTAATAAGTGACCAAAAGTTACGCTATTTTTTGATCCCTCATATGATGAGGAATGTAAGAAAAATTGTTTTATATTGGACTTTTCTTATCATTTATTAACGGTCAGTATCTTTTTAGTTAATTATCAATCGTCTTTAATACTAAACAGATTGAAAAAAGAGTTGTATCTATTGTTTTATTCCTACTTTTTTCTTTTTTATTCTTCCAGTCCTTTCTAAATTAACTCTGCTACCCTTTTTGATTTATTTAATTCTTCAACCTTCTATTATAAATTAAAGCTTTCATTTAAATAACCACTCTTCTAAAATCTGTCTATAAATTATGAACCATACATTTTCTATTGAAATTAAATAACTTGTATTTGAAACTTAAATGAAATCTTCTTATTCATCCTCATAAGATAAATTAATATTATTTAAAACAGGATACTTATATTAAGTTTCTTATAATAAATCCTGATATGATTAAACTCCACTTAAGGTTGATTTTTCTTGTTAGTATCTAATCTAATATCCATCTTAATATTAATGATAATTTAAAAAGACTATATATCGATTAAAGATTATCACAGCAATACATATTGAAATGCATACTAGACACTTTAATTTCTTGATTACTTTCATTAAGTAATCAAAACGTATTTAACATTTAGTTTTTAATAGATGAAGATTAAATTCTTGATAGAATTGTTTTTAGGAATAGAGAAGAGTATGAAGCTATAGACTGGTATGTGACAAGAACCACAGATTAGGGTTTAAATGTTATCTTGGTCTATTGGTTACAGTATATAAAGAATGTTAAAAAATTAAGAGATGATTAATCACCATAAGATAAAAAAAAGTTGATAACAATTAGAGATTCTTAAATGTAATTGAAGTAATCCCAATTTGAGATAATATCAGATAAAACATTGTAAGTGGACGAAGATTTTAATAAAAATCTAAAGTAATAATTTAAAATACCGTAATCTAAAGGTAAGTTAAAATTAAAATTAAAGAATCAGATAGACATTTCAGCAGATAAATAATTGGGAGATGAATTAAATTTGTAGCAATAGATGCAAAAGAATTAGTATACAGATGAAAAAATGTTGAATGATCTTTAAGAAGTCCTTTCTTTTGATATTGAGCAAAGGAAGTTATTGAAATTGTTCCCAAATAATAAACAAATGAAAATTATATAAGAATACTACCTTAGTTTCCAAAAGAAGCAATCCAATAAAAATTTTAAAAGATGCTAAAAAATAAAGTCTTATCTGAATAATTGTAGAAGGGATATTTATACTTAAATCAAGAGGAATTAACAAACTTGGATTAATAAATTAGTTAATTCCTGCATTAGATTAAATATTAAGAAAGATAAATCAAAATAATGGATATCTATTACGCTTTAAGTTCTCCTTTATATGTGCTAAGTAATCCTCATCCTTTAAATATGACGAGATAATGGTGGTATTATAGAAATAAGGATCATGTAAGATTTTATATTATCCATGGTTAACTCATATGGTATCTGTACTAGTATTATTAAATAAAATCTCAAGAAACATTAAGAATCTTAAATGAAGTGATAGCTTATTAATAGTAGGAATATATGAATAGATGGGCTGGTTTATTAATAGATGATGAATAAATAAATTGGACAGAAGCAAATGAAAGTTCTTTAGTATCTTTGAGATTTTTCATTAATTATTTATGACTAAATTCAAAGATAAATAAAGAAGCCAAAATAAGAAAATTTAAAATAATTATTAGATTTTCTTTGCTAATAAAACTTATAATTTATTTGGAAACTTAATTCAGAAAACAAAAAATTAATTAATTTAAGGCAAAAAGCAACTAATTAGGAGTATTTTAAATTTTCCAAAAATTTAGTATAAAAGAATGAAAAATTAAATAAATTATAAATAAATTAAAAAATTATGAATTAGAAAAAGTACAAAAAAATGAGAACCAAAAATAAACAGAAGCTCAAAGATGAAGTATCGACTGAAATTGAATAATTTAATAGAGAAAAGATAATTTTAAAAAGATTAGCTGAAAATTAAAACATTGAATATTTAGTTCAAAATCAGAAATAGGAAATTTGGAGGAGAAGTGAAGATACTGATATAAATTTAATTAACTGTTATGAAGAAAACCAAAGAAAATGTCCAAGAATACTAGGAAAAGCATTGATTAGAATTTGTGATCTTGAAGTGAAAAATGATTAAAAATATTTGAGAGTTCAATTAGAGGGAGAAAACTAACTTCAGCTTTTTCCTTATTCATTTTTAAAGCTTCACGTTCCTCATTAGTTAGTGTAATTTTTACTTTCAATATATAATCCATATTTGTGAAATAATTTATAAAATATAAATGTCATCTACTTCAAATTAATTAGTATTTCCTCCGATTGGAAAACATGTAGAGGAATTATAGAATCATCTAAAAGAATCCGTTATCTAATATAAAGCAGATAGATATAAAGAATATAAAGAGGTTAAGAAGAAGAGATTGAAAGAGATAAACGAATAAAATAAATATAAGATATTTCATAGAAAAGGTAGAATCATATTATTTAATTAATTAGTATTCAATTCATAAAGTAAACAATATGGGGGTATATTCGAGAAAGAAAAAGATATATATTTATGTAAAGAACCATTAATAAATGATTATCTGAAATACCATATTATTGAGCCATAAAGAAATTTAGAAAAAGGTTTAATAGAAAGTAAGTAAGCTTATTAAATCTAGTTAAAACTGGAACAAAAGAATATTTTGATGGAAGTTGCTTTGGTGAAGTTCCATAATCAAAATTAGGAGAAAAAGAAAGAAAACTAAGAGAATATTGGATAAAAGAGGAGGAGAAATAAGCAAAGATTAAATATAAAGCCTTAATAGATTCACAAACAGGAGTGTAAAAAAAATTAAATCAATCGAAACGATTAAAAGAGTTAAGGGTCTTTATCCCAAATAAATTCACTCTCGATCTATTTGAAGAACATCCATCTTAAATATTAGCATTAACGTAAATTAGTGATAAAATAAATAACTTAGTCAATTACAGTAACATTCTAAAACTATGAAATGGAAGCCTAATAGTTTTTATGGTGAAGTCTTCGATAATAGCTTTTGCAAACTATCAGATTAAAACAAGTCGATACTATAGGATATTGATAAGACAATTTTATAGCAAGAATGAAAGATAAATAATTTCTTTTTAATAAAATTGATAAAATTTCAGTCTTTTTTTGCATATTTCATTAATGGATTATTTTCAGCCTATTTTGCAAATCTAGATGGTTTGATTTAAGGTGATGGTTAATACTGATTATTTTTCTTTGTAGGAGTGCCAATAGATTGAGCACTATCTATGGGTTCAACTTTTCCTTTTAATATAGGTGAATCATTTCCTACTGCTTTAGTAGAATCAATTTATTTTTATTGTTAAATTTACTTTTACATAATTAAACCTGGTGATTGCTTTGGTGATAACTGAGGAGAATTTATATTTCTTGTAGCATCAAATTTAGAATACCTAAGATAAATATTGAAATTTACTCATCATTAATTTTGCTCATCATATTTTGGATTTCATTGCCCTCATCAATCTCATCTATATTTTGTGAATCTTCTTTTTCAGCTTCAATCATTTATTTATAAATGTCAAATAAAAAAGGATGATGTAGGCATTTTTCAGCATTTATTCTTTTTTTTGGATCCTTTTCCAACATCTATTTTAATAAATCAATAGCAGCTTATGGTGCATTCTAAAGTTATTTAATTTCAAAATCAATATTGGCCTCCCTATTTTATTTGACTACAGTGGCATAACTTTTTCCATTGAATGCTGGCTTACCTGTTAATAATAAATAAAACACTAGTCCCAAACTATAAATATCGCATATAGAGGAATATTTAGATTTCATATCTTTAATGTTGATAACTTCAGGTGCAACATAACCAGGAGTACCACATCTACAATATAAATAAACTGGCTCATTAACATGAGTAGCCAAACCAAAATCAGCTATTACTACTGTATCCATTTTCCTATAATATAATTATAATTAATTCTTACTTAGGAGTTTTAAATAATATATTTTCAAGTTTTAAATCTCTATGCATTATTTCTTTTTTATGCATTTCTGAAAGACCAATGAATATTCCCACCATTATTTATTAAATTTATTTTGTATTTATCGGAACTTTATCTTTGATCAAATCATATAATGACCCTCCTTCTAATAATTCTAAAGCTACATATAAGGAATTGGCAGTTTCGTAAACTTCAAAAAGTCTCATTAAATGTTTGTTATGTAATTATCTCATTATTGCTAATTCGTTTAAGATTGCCTATTTACCATTCTCCTCTGCATAAGCAGCCTGCTTAGCAAAGGCTTTAATTGCCATTTCTTCACCATCCTCTATTCTTTCAGCCATATAAACCTTTATAAGATAATTATTCATACTGAAGCAAAATTTCCTTTTCCAATTTTTTTAAAAACTCGAAACATATTGTGAAATTGCCATTAATTTATTCTTGGACATAAATACTTTCTCCATTCAAGTATGAGTTTAGCTGATGCACTTAATTTATAGGTAGGCATAATCTATCCATTATCCCTTAAAAATTAAATTCCTATAATTGGTCCAAGTGAATCGTCTTCTTAATCTTTTTTTTGAATTTCTTGTCTTAAGATTTCAAACTTAGTTTCGAAATCCAAAGTTATACATTTTTTTGGCTATCCTTCCTACAAATATATTATGGAACAATTTACTTTCATACAAATTATGTATTGATCATATCCAAACAGTAATCTAGTTTTACCATTATGTTTTGTAAATTCCCCTTGAATAATCAGATTCTAGTTTTTTTGTTTGAAATCATTTGGAATTGGAATCCACAGTTTTTAATGCATCAAAGTTTAAAAATTATATTAATTAAGTGAGAGCAATTATGATTTGTATAAATATTTAATTATTTGTATTATTAAAAAGCCCTTAGTTATAAGAATATAATTAAGTAATAATCAAATTAATAATATAGTTTATAAATAAGGAATTTTTAAAAGAATGCAATTATGAATATAATCCTATTCTATTTTTAACAAAGAGAATTCTTTAAAAAGTTGAAACTAATAATTCATTAATTAATATATTTGTTCATTCACAATTGAAATTACTTAACGAATATAATTTATTAAAGTTGTTTATAATAATTAAATGATTAATATTTACATAGTATTGTTACTCTATTAAAATATTAAAAAATAGTAATTGAAAGCTAAACTTAATTAAATTTAACTTCAACATATTCCTGTTAATTTAATTTATAAAACCATTTTTTATTCAATTTTATTGGATGTCTAATTAATAGGCAAAACCATTATTTCATTTAAAATTATATTTAAAAATAAAAACAAAATCAATATATATTTAATACTGCTCATTTGAATTTATCAGTATGCTTGATTTATTTTAAGATCCTGCTCAAATCTAACTAATTTACACTAATTTTATTTGATTATATAATTTTATGAAGCTTTTCTATTTACTTTTTAATTACTTTCCTAACTATTGAGTTCATTTTAATCACTTTTGGGAATTATTTTTCTTCTTCTTGTAAACATTCTTAATTTTTCGCACTAGAATTTATATTATGCATCAATCCAATTACACTCAAAAGTAAATTTGTAACTTGATGTGACTAAAAAAAATAGGCCTTATTAAATAGACCTTATTTAAAATTTGAAACTCGTTTATCAAAAATATGAGCTTTAGTTTACAAAATAAGGATGTTTAATTGATTCAATAATACAAAAGACAACAAATAAGTTAAAAATATGATTAATATGGTTAAACTTACGAAAATAATTAAATTTCTCTATATGATAAAACTATACTCATCATTAATAAGGGTTAATTATAAATATTATATGAGTTTCAAATAGTTAGTATTTTTCATAAATAATAGAATATATGGAGTCTCGTTTATATTAGTTGTTTGAATTATGCTTGAATCATTTAACTTAGAATTATATCGACAAATAATATTTTGACTTTGATCAAAATTAAAACAACTACTTGAATAATTTTCTTTCTTATGATATTTTAAAATTTGTTCGAAATCTGTTTGATTGAATCCTGTATAGTTTTGGTCCATTAGAGAAAATATAGTTTAATTAGGATTATCATAAAGTTTACTATAAATTACTTATCCATTCAAATTTATAATAGTGACTGTTGTTAGATCATCCTAATATTTTAAAGCTTAAGTCTAATTAAAATCGATATCCTTTGCAATAACTCCTTCTATTTTTTTATTTAGACTTATTAAATTAGAGGTCATTGCAATTCTTATTCCACCACCGCTTAGGAATATTTTATAAGGATTTCCATATATCACTTTTGTAATATCATTGTTGTTAAATGTTTAATTCTAGTGATATGTATACCATGGTCTTGAATGTGGTTTAAATCCAGCTTTAAATTAAAATCCTTAACTTAAAGTATAAAATTATGCAAAATTTGCATGACTAAAATATAAAGCTTGTGTATTATCTATTGAATTTCTAAATTAAGTTAGAATTGATGTTATTTAAAAAGCGAATTTTAATTCTTTAATGTCTTCTTAAGTACAAGTTTCATTAAATATACCAAAACAATATGAAGAACTATAACAATATTTGTCTATCGCGCTCTCTTTATTCAAGCATTGTACTGGATTATCTATAGAAAAAGTAGTTTATTAGAAAAATTAATTAAACTTATTTATGATCTAAATCTACTGTTAAGCAGAATTCAACAGTGTCAGAATGTTATTCTTGTAAAGCCAAACACTATTTAATTCTTATTTTGTTTATCTAATAAAAATTATATCAGCAGATTCTTGAATACTTTTTTAAACTAATATTTGACCGCCTATTATGATTGTTGTTAATATGGCAAAAACTAATATTAAGCTACAAATCTGAATTGCTAAGATTTGATGTCTTATTCTCCAATTCTTGTTGATGTACCAAAACCTTTTATTTATCAATTCATTTAATATCATTTAATTAATGCTTGACTTAATAACTTAAAACAAGATATTTCAGAAACTATTTATCATTTTTTGGAAGTTTGGAAAAATATTTTAAGATTTAAAATACAATTTGGGACATCATAAATATGGTAGCGGAAATTGTTAATTTAATAAACTTACCTATTTTAACTTATTACTTGATAATTTCAAAAATTTGTTTTAACTTTATTGTTGACAGATGGTTTCTAATGTTACTTAGGTTGAAACTTTATAGTTGGAAATTTATTTAAATTTAAAATCTAGTTAACTTAATATTTAAAATATGCTCTTCCTAATTATAAATTGAATAAATTATAAACCTTAGAGGCATCGATATAATTTATTGAAAATTTATTAATTAAACTACTTTTCTTGAGAGTTAAATATATAAAAGCATAGATTAAAGGTTTAAATATAAATATGAAATATTATTTTAAAATTATTTAAGCATTTTAATCTTCATAAAATAATTACTTTAATCAATTTTACACATATATTTGCTAACTTAAATATGAGCAAAATTGTTCCTCTTCCAATAAAATCAAGTTCAATCGTCATCAAAGAATTCGAGGATGACATCAGACCAGTATTATTATGTAATTATGTTTAGAGCGACCCTTTAAAGGCCAACGAATATATAAAATAAAATATGTTTTATAAGTTAGATGAAAATGGTTAATTAACTTCTTATGAATTCACAGTAGGATTGGATGAATTCAAGAAACATGGTTTAGGATTGTTTTTGTATTTTAAATTCTTGGAATATGCTATTTATATTTTCTTTATTATGAGTATATTAGCATGCGTACTTTGTTATTTTAACTCAACAGGAAATGGGTTAGATGCTTGGAAGAACTTAAATTTATTATAAGTAATCTTTATATATATAATTAGAAATTGAGTGTTGGTAACCAAAATAAAATTAAAAGTAGCAATGGATCCACCTACACTACTTCAGACATTTATTAGTTTTATGATGATTCATAAACTTAACTTTCTATTTTAACATGGATAGATTTCAGTTACACATTATTATTTATTCTGTTTTATCTAGTCTTTTCTTATTGGTCTAATAAAGAGATCAGTAACTCTCTGATCAAAGAAAAAGTTCCAGCTAGTTTTTCTATAGGAGTATAGTTATAATAATTATTTATAGATTAAAGGGCTTAGAGAGGATGAACGGGATCCTAAAGATTTAAAAGGCTTCATAGAAAATTTAGGATTTTAAATTAAGGAAGTAAAATTTGCTAAAAATTACTCAAATACATTATTGCTTCACAAATAAGAAGCTGACTTAAAAATAAAAGTAAAAGCAGAGGAGATAAAAGCATAATTTCCTGAGTAATAGCTATTTACTAATTAGGTATGATCCAAAGATCAAATAGAAATATCTGAAAGAACTATAAGAAATATAAATTGAAAGAGAAAGGATTATAAAAAACATCATTGGTAAAAGATTGAATCATGATGAATATCCAACCTTAATGGCATTTGTTATATTTTAAAGAATTGCAGAAAAAAATCTATTTATTAAAGAATACAAAGCTAATACAAATATTAACATATTTTAAACTTTTTGCTGTGGTAAAATTGTAGATAACAAATATTTGTATAAGGGGAATATTTTATAAATAATCCCTTAAGTTGATAATCCAAGTAATATTAATTGGGAAAATCTTGAAGTTTCTTCATCAAATAGATTCTTAAGGTAAATTATAGTTGGTTTAGCTGTTTTTTGCTTGATGATTATTACTTTTTTCATTGTATTTGCAATAAATGTTGTAAGCAAATACAGCCCAGAAGATTGCGAAATAAGAGATTATACTTATGAAAATACCCAGAAATGGATAAATTAAGCATCATCATCTAGTGAGAAAACTTAAATTTAATAATGTTTTTGCATGAATTTGAGTCTTACAACCTTATATGCAGACTATTTTAATTATTGTTAAGACATTATTTATTAGTATACAGGTGTACAAGCATTGTAAATAGCTTCGGCTTTCATTATTTTAATTGTAAATAGTTTGTTATAGTTACTAATTAAAAGCATTGTTAATTTCGAAAGATATTAGAGTTTAAGCAAAAAATTATCAGGAACTCTAACAAAGCTCTTTATATCTTTATTTGTGAATACTGCTTTGATAACTTTATTATTGAAGGCAAATATATATGGATTTCAATTATCTTATTATTTAAGTTCTCCTATTCCGCCTTTATAATCAGCTTAATAAAAAGAAGTATTCCCATCAGATTTTAACAGAGAATGGTATGCTGTTGTTGGAGCAGCTTACATCAATACCTGGATTATAAATATAATTTCGCCGTATTTTATTGATTTTGTACTTTATCCATTAAAAAATTGGTGGAGAAAAAGAGAAGCAGCAGGCGCAAGAATATAAAGAGACTTAAATAGACTATCAGTAGGGCCGGAATTTAATCTCGATTTATACTATGCTAATCTCCTTAATACAATATTTGTAACTTTATTTTATTGCTCTCTAATCCCTTTAATGTTACCATTAGGATTTTTAGCTCTGGTTATGCATTTTCTAGTATAGAAGTTCTTAATTCTAAAATTTTATCGTAAACCACCTTCATTTGATGATGCATTACATGACTCAGTAATTACTTTGTTACCATATTCTATAATTCTGCATATTTTGATAGCCATTTGGACTTATGGTCATCCTTACATTTTTCCTTCATCATCTGATGCTCTAAAAGATAATGGTGGTCTTTTAGATGTCACTAAAGACTCAGTTTGGATTAGAATAACAAACTCCTCATAAATATCAATTTTAGGGGTTTTATTTCTTTTAATACTTTTTACCAAATACTTCCTCATTAATCCGTTGTAATATATATTGAAATTATTTACCGATTCTGGGCCTACTGTATTTATTTACTAATATCATAGGTTGTAGATTTTGGTTAGGAGGAAACCTACGATTAAATTTACGATCAATTATCATCAATTCAGTTGGCAACATATGAAATTAGGGAAAATGAAAATTACAAAGATTTGGTTTAATCTTTAGATTCGGATAAACGCTCTCCTATTTAAAAATCTTCTCCAGAAGAAAGGGTACCGCTCTAAGATTTATGATTTATAAAATATATAATCTTAATGCAATTCATTCAATTTTAATACTAGCATATTTTAAAAAACTAATATTTTATTTATAGAGTAATAAACCATAATTTGATTTATTTCTAGTTTAAATTTGTTTCTCCATTATCAAATTATTTTATTTGTTAATGATTCTTAAGGTTTAGCTCAAGTAGAATAATTCTTTCAACCTTTATTGAATAATATTTATAGGGAAGATAACTTCGAATAATATAACCAAAATGAGCAATTATTAATTGTTAGAAAAGTAATTTTGTTTAATTTGAAATTTGGTTAGACAGATTTTAATGCTCTTTAAAATACAATTCAATTAAGCTTATACAAATAATAAATCTAATATTAGAGCAAAAAAGAAAAATTTTGAAATTTTAACTATGTTTCTAAAATTTTTCTAACACTAATATAATTAATTTGAATTTTTCCATATTTTAACCCAATTAACTTTTATGTAATATTTGCTTAACTTTTTAGATGAAAATTTATTTCTCCTTTATATTCTCGCTTTTAAAGTTATTAAATTAATTATTTATTGAGCATCATATTTGAAATTAACTAATCGACTTCTTAAGTTATGTAAAAAGAAATATTTCAAGCTTTGCAATAAATTATTTTGATGGATTACTTCAATCTACTATTAATAAATTATTAAAATAATGTATTATTTAATTTATTTCTTAAACTTTCTAATCACTCATGATAAAGAGGAATATTCTAAAAGTTATTAAAAATACTAAAACTTAAATCAATTAAATCTTTAGTTATTCTAAAAAATCTTAAATGTTATTTTTTAATTGTTCAGAATAAAATTTGTTATAGAGCCTTCTTTTAAATTTTGCAGCATAAACTAAATCCTCTGATGATATTATTTTAAATTTATAAATAAGTTAATTAATAGAATGATTACAGATTATATAGAACATTATTATATGAGTAAAATTGAAAGTCAAAATATTAAAAGCAGTTTAATATTCAGTGATATGTCTATTAAATCATTTTTATAATAAAATAACTCTAAGATCATAACATACTATAAAATTTACCATGAACAAGTTCTGTTTTATTTTAAAAAGAAAAGTAAAGAAACTTCTTTTCTACAATATAAATAGTTTTATAAACTTATAGGTATAAGTACAAATATATATAAAATTAGATATATTAATTCTACAATGATTATATCACACAGAAAAGAAATCTTTAGGTAATGAAGTGTTTCTTATTACTTTTATGCTCTTTCTGGTTGACATATTAGGAGGTTATTTGAATACTTATTTAAGTTATTAAGTTGACAAGCATAATAAGTCTAAGATCTTTTCTTCTTTAAGAATAGGTTAATAGGGTTTCTTTTCATGATTTTTAATAGGAAATTTAATCAACTATGATGTAATTGAAGAGTTTTTTCGAGTAGTAAATCTGTTTAAGTGTTGTTCTGTAATTTTGGATTTAATATCTTAATTTTCTTCAGTTTTAATGACTTTGTAACTATCATCATACTTGCCTCGATACTTATTCATAATAATTGATTTATTTATTTATTAATGTATATATAATTACTATTCAATCAAATCATTCTCTTGACAAGATCATTGATAAGATCCTCTCTATTTCCCCAATCTCCTTGATTAATGAATGATCTTCTCTTAGCAATGAATCCACCTCTTGGTCCTCTCAATTTGAATGCCCTAAAATTAAAATAGTAAACAATACCATAAGAATCTATTTGCTTCTTTGAAGTGTGGTCCTACAGTAGTAATTTCATGGATAAGATCTTCAATGCAATGAATACCAACTTTTCCTAATGATTATTCAATCACATTATTATTTGTGATAGGGATTCTTTGACCATTAATTTTGGCATATCCTCTTTTGTATATGAGATTTTTGATGACAGCTCTTGATGGGTATCCATAGGTAACATATGGTTCAACTTTTCTGATCATTTCAATAGTGGCCTTGTTAACTCTAACAAAGGCTGCATTGTGAAGTTATCTTAATTTCAAAAGTCTTAAGGTTTATCTAACCTGTGGATTCAAAGTGTTAATACTTTCATTACTATAATAAATCATACCCTCTGATTCTGACCACCAATATCAATTTAGCTTCGGCTGGAACATAGAATCCGCCTTCACTCTTGGCTTTGCGTAGATTATCAACTAAAGACTTATCTGCAGCCTTATATTCTGCTTCGTAAGCTTAACCATTTTTTTCCCATTAAGCTCTTCTAGTTTTGTTTGAGGCCAATCTCTCTGTTCTTCTTTTAGCAACAGCTTCTCTCAATTTAGTATCTCTTACAGTCTTTTTGGCAACGTTTTCTGGAACCTTTTATCTACATTATCAATACAACATCTTACTCGACTTGCATTTGTGGCTTCTTTTAGGACATTTTAAACAAAATAAAATCTTAAATTTTAAAATCAAATCAACTAAAACATATTATTCTAATCTACACACTCTTTATAAATCACTTTTAATTTTAACTAAAAATAGGAAGCAAAAATTATGAAAAGTGAATAATATAGATTTCATACTCTGTTGCTTTAACATACTGAAAAATCTTTCATTTTAGAGATTTTCTCTTAGTACTTGGACTTGGATTAGGAGTTGGTTTCTTTGAAACTATAGGACTCAAACGATAATTTGAGTGTCGAGTTGATGAAATAGCTCTGTTAGGCTTTAATAGTTAACTATGTGATATAGTATCTCTTGTTGAAGGTAAAAATAATTGAGTTTACTTAATCTAAGGTTCTTTAATACGAATTCTATATTTTTCTGCTACAATCTTTTCTTACTTAAACCATTAATGATTCATAGCTTCTTTCACTGTAGGTCTAAGTTCTTTTGCTTCAAATAATGATTTTAATAATAATTATCCTTACTCACTTATTTTCAAATTGCTAACATCAACCTAACCTAAATAATTTTTAGTTATTGTTTCATTGTAATCTCCTCCAAATGGTTCTTCTCCGGATATTATTATATACATAATAACGCCAACACTAAATACATCTACTTTAAAATCGTAAAATTCATCTCTTAAGATTTCTGGAGCCACAAAACCAGGTGTTCCACATCTTTAAAATAAATACTTTCCATCCTTATTGTAATAATCTGCTAATCCAAAATCTACAACACAAAATTATGAAAGGTTTTATTTTCTTAAAATAATATTTTTAGGTTTAAGATCTCTGTGAATTATTCCTATTTTATGAAACGATAAAATAGCTTTAAATAGTCTATATATAAAACTAGCCAATTATTTTTCATTAAGAAAACTATTTGGTTATTTTAAATAATCCTATAAATCTCCTCCTTCCATCAATTCCATCACTACATATATTGTGTCTTCATTCTCGAATACCTCATAAAGATGAATTATATTTTCATGTTAAACATGGCGCAAAATCGATATTTCTTTTTAGAGAGCTATTTTATCTTGTCGATTTGTTAATTTATGTTTGGAATATTATTTAACAGCAAACTTTTCATCTCCCATTTAATATCGACAACTATACACCTATATAGAATTTCTAATACTTCAGCTTGATTTCCTTTGCCTATTTTTTCAAGAATTTTATATGTATTTGCGAATCCTTGTTGTATAGACCATCTTTTCATGTAATTGAACCAAATTTCTATTTCTCCATATAAAACTAGAGTCTCTCCTTTACTTATAGCTATACCTTCTCCAAGTATTTTATCTCTATTTATCTCTATCAACGAGTTTTCATAATTTATCCATTTGATAGGTCCCTAAATATTTTTAAGAATACCTTTTTTGTGTAACAACCTAAAATATTATGTATCAAAATGAATTTTTTCATTTTACAAGTTTTGGAATTAGATTTAATAAATTCTCCATCTAAAGATCCATTTTTTGATAATACAGGCATAGGTAAATAGCTCCAAATAAATTTTGTTTAATTGCTCTGAAAAATTGATTCCTTAAACATATTTTATATTATATTTTACTGAAATTTTTATTACAAAAAATATATTGTTTCAAATCATTTAAAGTTATTTTTAATTAATTAATTATAAAGATTTCATGAAAGTACAGTCATAAAGATTGATCATTCATAATAGTAGAACTATTTGATTTGATAAGGAGAATCAATATTGATATTAAAAATAATCTGTTGAATAAAATTAAATTTTAGATGTAAAATTTAATTCAAAACTCTTTCATATAAAAGTTGTTTAAATAGAAAAAAGAGATGTTCTTTAATTATTAAATGAATAAAATATAAAAGTTATTTGTAATTTTTTATTAACAATTAGAAAGTCAAGAGATAAGGCTTTGGAAATAGAATCAATAAGAAAATAATATGCTAAAACTTCTTTAGGGTTATATAATTTTGAAATTGCATAGGTAATTTGATTATTTTTGAGATGTAGTTTATATACTGGAATAATATGGGAATGAACCAAAAGTATAATGACATTTTAGATTCAACAGATAAATTGCGAAATTCAAAAATATTTAATTTTCAAATATTATCTTATAATGAAAGATAATAATAATAATGGTTTATTAAGTAAATGATCTCGATTCGAGAATTTAACATGATAATATAACATTCTCAAAAGCAATTGCATTATATTATTGATCCTTTTATTCTCAATTTTCATCATAATCATTATTTTCAATATCAAAATTATTTTCACAGTATAGTTGATTATAATCTTAAATTACCGATTCAAACCATTCTCTATCTTCATGAAACTGACGGGATTAATAACATGTACTATAACAGGTGAAGTGATGATTGAAAGCTCTTTTATGTAGCAATTTGTCGAACTAATTCAGTAGTAATTAAAATCTAGTAGTGATTGAAGCATCATTAGAGAAAAATGTTGCAGTTCGCTTGATCTAAGCAAGTTCTGGTAAAACTTAGTAATTAAGAGCAGTGCATTAAAAGGTTCTTGGAATTTATTTAAAAATATGAGGTAAATTTTAAAGTGTTAATCAAATTTACCAATAAAATGATTTTCTTATTATTACCTAAACAATAAAGTAGTAAAGAGGTGTTTAGGATTCTCCGAGCATTAATAGAGTTTTAGCTCTTTTTTAGTTAGTTATTTGATGAATTCACTTTAATTTAATTCCTTTCTCTGATAATCATTTATTAGTGCCATTCCATTATATGAAGGAACTAAATAATGAATATGAGGAAAAGGGCAAATATCTGTAGAATATTTTGGTATTGTCAATAGAATTAAATCTTTTCAATCCTGTATATGAACTTATAATTTGTGCAATCAAGTTATTTAAATGTGAATAATCAACATAATCTAATCCTAATTGACTATCAATTACTTTGTACATTGATTGGTTGTCAAACATAATAATACTATCACAATATTCATATGTAAAATAAGTAGAAAGCACTGCATTATAGACTTCGATAACACTATTTGACATTTCAGCAGATGGATAAATTATAAAACCATTTTTTTTACTTTTTTTCCATAATCAACTGATAATCTGGAAAGTATTTGAGAGGAAAGTCCAGACCCAGTTCCCCCGCTTATTGAAGCTGTTATCACAAATTCATTTAATCTATCCATAGTTTCTACTTATTTCCTAATTTCTTCTTCAACTTAAAAGGATAAATCCCATCCAAGTGCTTTTGATCTAGAATAAACTATTCCTCCTTCTTTTCCATAAAGAAATGAATTTTTTTATATTTTATTTGTTTATTATTAGCTTAAACTTCTTGTATGATTTGGTCATCTAAATCAACAAAAAGTGAATAAGGATGGTAATTCTCTTGAATTTGTTAATAAATGTAATTTTTTGAGTTGTATCATTATGCTCTTAATCGTAAAGTTTCCATAACATATCACCAATCCTTATGCCAGCTCCTCCTATATGAAGATGAAATGCAGATGACATTGCAAAATAAATATTAATTTATTATCCATAGTCAAATCATTACAACTTAAATTTAACATCTCATATTTATGTTTTAATTATTCTACAAATAAATAATTCTATCATATAATAAACTACTTCAACATATTATTAAAAATTAATCAAATATATATTACTATTGACTTCAAATAAATGCTTGAATATCTCATAATAAATTAGCATTATTAAATCTTATTTTTTAAGTAGGTTATATACAGTACAAATATGGCTAGATCTCTTTTATTTTCTAAAAATGAAAATCCATTTGAGTTTAGAAAAGTGTAAAGTCTTTAATGCAATATTAGTTTATTCTAAATCCCTTGTAAAATCATCAAATTATTTGCTTTATTTCATCAAACGTTTAAGGTTAAAATGAAGTAAAATTTAATAGAGATTGTTAATTTAAATAAAATATTCCTAATCGTTTATCAAAACTAGAAGAATACAAATAAACAGGAATTATTTAATTTAATAACTTTTTTTATATATACTGAATAACAAAATAGATTATATAAGGACCTATCAACACACATAAAAATATCATTTCTTTTATATGTTAGAATAAGAAATAATAGAAGTTTTGAAAATATATAGCAACAAAGGTGATATTAAAAAGTTTATCATAAGATTTCAAATTTATTAGTAAAATTAATTTTTTTGTTAAATAATTTAAGGAATTATTTAATTTAGATATCTAGAATTTTATATTTTTGATAACAATATAGATGTGAAATATAGGAGTTAGAGAAAACTTGATAAATGTACGGATTATTTGATTATTTATACTCAATTTTATTATTATTTATTTTTTCTTGATATCAGTTCTTCTTTCTCAATTAACAAGATAGTCTTATAATAATTCATCTATTTGTCATCATCTTTATCTCCCTCAATTAATCCGAATGTTAAGAATCCCTTAATGATTTAAGCATTGATCACATAATTAAGATCGCAACATAATGGGACCATAAGTAAGATAGTGGAAAAGCCACACCCAAAAAGTGAATTAACTAGTCCAATTAAACATCCAAAAGACCATCCAGAATACTTAAGTATTGTTTCAGCTTATTAATCTATTATAGATTATCAAATATATTTATACATAATGAATGAACAATCTCTAGATCTTAAATATTTAAAGCATCAATGCTCTCTTATAATTGATATGATGCAATCTATTAATTATTGACTTAATTTTGAGTCAAATAAAAAACTTAACGCCCAATTGTAAGTGAAGTCAACAATGATAAATCATTCTCCCATTTTTAAGCTAGTTGTGGTTTTTTAATCAACTTCATTAGAGTAATTCCAAGACTTTTTGGGGAATTAATTATTTATTTAAAAGCTAATAACGAGATCGTTCCAAAAGCTTCTAATGAATTTCTAATAAATTTCAAACTGTTAATTACTTTAATATTTCTAGATTTTGCTCTTTTTCCCATAACAATTATTTTAATGTAAAAATGTATATGAAGTAGTCAGTGTATAATCTTAATATTCTAGATGTATAAACAAAAAGGCAAAATGCCAAAATAGCGAAGATTATTCCTATAATTGATGGTTGGTATTGGCTATATGCAAGTTTTGCTGAATCTATTGCACCAATGCTTAACGCTGCACTAAAATTATTAAAAAATTATACGTTATAGAGTAGTACAATATTAAAAAGTTAATAATAGCAAGAATTTGAATGACCGTATTGTATCTAAAAATGTATTATTCAAGTTTCTTTCTTAATTCCAAAGAGATGTAACTTTTTAATCTATATCCCTCTTTATCATTTTAATTGAAGAATTAACTTATAACAGATCCTAAAAAGATTTTTATTAAGATCAGTAAAATTATTGTATAGGTGGATTTATGGTTGGATGCTTCAACTATGATCTCAATAGATTATTAATTTAATTATCTTGTTTGTCCTGCTCTTTAGAGTTTATCCATATCATGAAAGTTTGATAAACGATATGCCATGATAATTGATAGCCATAGTATACCATATGGATAGAATTTAGTTTGGAATGAAATTATAAGTGAAAAATATTATCTGAAAATTCTTTAACTTAAATAAAGCAATGATAACAATAATAATAACCCTGTAAAAAGAAATTCACTGTTTGAAATCAAAGATTAAGTAAAATTATTAAGTGTTGGAGTTTCCAAAGCAGGCAAAACTTCTGATAATTAAGAATATAAAGTAGGTAGGCATCCGTGATTGTCTTATTTGATATATAATATATTACATTCATCTGTATTGATAATATTCCCTGAACAATTTTCACATTGTAATTTAGCATCACCACTTTTTGGACATTCATCTAGGCAAAGAGTTTTTGAAATATCTTTAGGATCGGGGAAGTAAATTAGATTACATTACTCTAACTATGGTTTATAAATGTACTTCCATTGCTTAAAGGTTAATTAACTGGGCCGTAACCAAGAATGTTTGAGATTCCAAATACAATTAAGTATGTTACTAATGCAGCAATTGACAATCCAAAGCAAAGTTTATCGGTTATTGCCATTTTGTATTTAATAATTTAATATATAAATATAATATTTGTATTAATTTATAAATGTAGATTAATTATAAAGAATTGCATTGATAAATATAATTATCTAATTCAATTTTAAGAATCTATCTTATTAAACTCTAAATCTGTAGATTTATAACAAAATTAATTTAAACTTTTAGAAGATATTTATATTTATAATTCTTCAAACTTTTATATTGAGAATTTCTTGAATTTCATGATAGATTATAATAATTTTCAATATAATTATTAAATTACAACATTTTCACATATATAGTATTTAATTTTCAATTTTCAGTAAATAAGTTAGAGTTTTATAGAAACTATCTTCATTATATAAGGCTTTGGGTGGTAATAAATAAACAAATTGTCTAATGCCCCATAATTTCTTTGTAATAAACTAATATATAAACCAAATTTAGGTAAAATTTATTAGAATTATAAAAAGATAAAAGATTATTGACATGGTTAACTTTACATTATTACTATCCAATATACCCTGTTCTACAGTTTCTCTAACAGTATCAACAAAATCACTAATAGCATCTATCATAAAGCTTTCAGATAGCATGTGTCTTAATTAAAGCATTTAAGATGCTGAACCAGAAATCTAATACAAATCAATATTTTCTCTCAAAATTTAAAATATTTCTTATGATGGTAATAATAATCCTTATTGTAATTCTCCGTTATTTACAGTGACACAAATGTCAGGTTCATTTACAACTAAGCAAACATTGCTCGAGAAAAGAATCTTTAGTTCTTCAGAAACTGTGCCTTCAGAATAAAGAATCTCCCCTAAAATAGTATTTGCAATAGTATAACTATCATTTGTATAAATAAAAAATTAGGCTGGATCATCAACTTCAATAAACTATCTTTCCACCAAATATTTATTACTTTACAAAATAAAATTAGTTAAACAAGCTTCTGATAAACTTTCTGTGAAAGTAATGCATTTTTAATAAATTTCCAATTTGGACTTTAAATCGTTGATTTAAGATTTATCGTTCATTCTAATCAGCAAAAAAGTCACTAATGAAATAGTAAAGGATATTAAATGAATACTAAAGGTAATTTATCTTTATAAGTTCCATTAACTTTAAACTTTGATAAACTTCTTATTATTGTTATTATTATTATTTGCATTGGAAATTCCACTCATATAATTATTATTTTACTTATCTTCCTCCTCTGAATGAAATTTGTCTTTTAATGAGAAATGATACTCATATAGATCAAAGTGCTAAAGAATATAAATTTAATTACATCTTAATTAATCAATAATAATTAATTCACATGATTTAACTCACTTGCAATAGTGGAATGCGATATTTGCTCAGAACATCGAATATACTTCTTACATAATTAAGTATAAGAGAATTATAAAAGAAATGCTATGCTAAAATAGACTACATAGACTGCAATGAAAGTAAATGTAACATAGTCAATAGTATCATCCTAAGACCCTAAAATTGAATTAATTTCATCGGTAAATCTGGTATTTAAAAGTGAATAAGCATCTTTATATTTACTATACGATCTCAATAAATATAATATAGACTTCAAAAACTAAAAACTATCTGTAAAATCAGTTATATGTAAAGATCTTATCATATAGATTAATTGAAATAGAGCAGTCCAACCCTTGACTGTTTTATCAACATTTTCAAAAATATCTAATTATTCTAATTCTATTGTTGAAAACACTTCTCTGATTATTGAATTTTCTGAATACTCATCCATTCTTGTAGAAAATATTTCAATATTCCTATCCAAAACTGTTTACAATTAGTTTAGTAAGGTAGCATTTTAATCGTAGAACATACCATATTCAGATAAATTTTAACTTTATTAAATGTATTATATCATGGTCATTGTTCCTTACATAGTAGCTCTACTATAAGCAGTCATCGTAAATGCTTATAAAATATAGATATTGCTTCTCATATTACTTTACCAATTTGTGTAAAGAATTGTAATGGCTGTCATAAATCCTAAGATTGATAGTAAAGAAAAAATATTAATAAAAAGTAATGCTGAAAGCAATTTAGGTTTAATATTCATTTCAGAGAACTTACGATAAAAATGAGACTTGACAAGGATTCTTTAAATTTCACTTTGTTTAGAAGAATTACTACTAATGCTATTAATATAAATTTATTTATGAGGTTATTCTGGTGATTCCATATCTTTTTCACTTGAATCTTACTTTGACAACATTTCATGATGATCACTACATAAGAATTCTTATTATTTTAAGGGCTGATTTTCCTATTCAACCGGTACCATTTGACTACGTAAGGTAATAGGATCTGGTTATGAAGTAAATTGAGGGATTTCATTATCTCCAGCTCCAGGCATAATGTAATCTTTTAACTTTATACCTTCAAATTCTGAACTATACTCATCTAAAGACTTTGATAATGGTGATTCATCAGAACAAACTGCTCCTAATTTATAAGGAGATCTTATTTTTAATACATATACCTTAAAAACAATTCTATTTACAAGAGAATAAGACATTTAAACTTCTAAATCTAGTTGAAACTTTGTCTCCTTATCAAATATTATTTCAATCGAATCTTGAGATACTGTAAAATGCTAAACTAATTTGTTTGCTGTAGTTAATGTTCCATTTACACCATTTTCCTTTTGATATTCTTCCAAATAATGCTACAATTATGCATCTAAAGAATTAAAATTAGGTATAAATTAGTTTATAGACTTACCTATTAATTTAGATGGATTACTCATTTCAAAGCATTCTAATGCATTAGTTGTAATCCCTTCTATATTTTATTTTGAATCCAAAAGAATAAATCCGCTTAATCCATCTTACCTAATACCTTATTTAATTTCTTTCATGAAACAAAATGATGGGAGAATATTCGATGAAAAATTGAAGCTTATATCTATAAATATTTCTAAATAGCAAAGTACTCCTGGAGTTAATTATTATGTTAATAAGGGTAATGGTTACCTAAAAATCATAGGTCTATTGGTCAAAACAAACATTTCCACCATTTCATCGTGTGCTTTTATTAAGCTCGGATAACAAAGTTAATCTAATGATTTAACTTGTTATCTAAATTCTTCCTAAGTATAGCCAACAAATGAAGGAAAATTCTTAGAGAAATTTATAATTTCTCCTCTCTTCATATGTGATTATGTTAAATTAAGTAACATGTAACCTACTTTGTATGATTGCTCTTCAGTCTTATAATAGAATGATGGATATTCGAAAAATTTACTTTCTCTGGTATTGATTAAATTACATAGTTTTATAAATTAATCATAATTATTAGTAACTTCTAAACAGTATAACATATAACAATACAAAGAGGTTCTACCTGGCGAATATAAATTAAAATATTCGAGCTCTTTTTAGATCTTACAATTTTATTGATTTAATTATAAATACAATTCTTCAAGAGATTCATAACTATGAGTTTCATCATTCAACTTGATAAGAAATTGTTTTTTATGTTATAAATTTCCAAATATTAATTTTAATAAACGGTCTCTTTCCAATTCTGTATATCTATAATCCTCATATTTCAATGTTAATTCGATAGATTATCTAGTTATATCTTCTTTAAATCTATGTAAGATTTGATATTTTGAGTAACTCTTTAGTAATTCAAAAGCTAATCTTTGTTATAAAGAGCTTCCTTTCTCTAATAGATGCTTCAAATCTAATATTTGCAATTAAGCTTAATAACATTCATCAGAATTACATAAAAATACTAAAATCTATATTAAATAAATAATATTTGGGTGCGTCTTACGTATTTCTGTTTAAAAGACTAATTTAGAGTAATCTCTTAAATATCTCATAATTAATTCAACATAAAATTGAATATTAAGAATTTTAAAATCATCATACATTCTCATTTCTTTAACTATTTCATATTTTTCAATTATTTTTCTTTTTTCGCCTTTTAAACCTCGACAGAAACAGTAAAGATTATTACAATTTTCAGTGTGTGTCCTCAACAATATTATACAAACCATAAGAATTTTGGATCTTTCATTCTTTAACTATACTCCTGAATTCCTTGTTAAAACACCAATTTCTGACAACTTCATCAACTAAACTGCTCTTATGAAATGAATAAAATAAGACATATCGTATTATTTAATCATATTAGATTAAAAATCTTTATATTTGATATTTTCACTTTCTATACGTAGACCTTATTCAGATTCATGAGTATGTAAAGTTTATTGAGGTAACTATTGAATTACAGGAATTTGGATAGACTTTTCTTTTTTTAAAGTTGAAGTGAGCACATTTTCAATTCTGCTATCTTATAAAACAACAAATAGTCTGCTCAAACAAGGTGAAACTATAAATGTTAAGCAAATTATCTATTAATCACTTAATCTACAGATGAAAAATAATGTCAAACAAATAACAATAGCTCTCATAAATAAATTAGTTGAATATTTAAATTTTTAAACGTAAGGTAATGTTACATAAGCATCTAAGGCATCAATTAAAAAAGCCAAAATTACAAAGACTAAATTTACTACATGGATAAAATCATCTTCTGAAATAAAATTACCAGCTCTTACATAAGAAAAGCTGATTAATATGGGAATTATGCTGAATCCTATATGTATCCATTATAAATATGAAAACCTTAGTCTCAAAAAATTGGACTCATGTAAAGTAAATGATACTTAGCACCACACTAATGATAAACCTGATATTGCTAAAGTTTATATAGCTAAAATGACATTAAGGATTTGTCCAACTATTTACTATGTTTAATCAGCCTTGTCTAAGGCTAAATTAATTTGTAATAAAAAATATAGAATCGGTATTAAGAAAACATGAGGAAAATAGTTCAGGAATATTGCTATTTATCTAAGTCTTATTATTTATAAAGATGTATTTGACTAATCTGACATTAATCTATGTTAAAACCCTTCTATATAAGAATTTTAGTTATAAATCTAATGCATTATTTGAATGCAATCACTCAAATTATCACTCTAACTTATATTTAATTATCTTTTATTCTTAAATTTAGTCTATTTAAAAAATGCTATTTCATCAGATGTACTAACTCCAACCAAAATGGCTGGAATCGAGAAAAATACTATAAATACACTTTAGCAAGCAATTAAATAATCAGGCCCTAAATTTTCAGGTAAATACATAGTTGGAACACAAATTTTAAAGAATAATTCTAAATCTTAAGTTCCTGATTATCCATTAAAATTATTAAGCAAAGAAGCTAGCTTTATTATGGCGACTTTTTAAAATACGCTTACTATCATAGATAAAATCCAAAGAAAATAGTTTTCTTTCATCAAACAAAACTATGTAAAACCTATTATGAACTATAGTCTATTTTCTAGTTTCTATTGTAAATTATTTTTTAAATTCTCCATTTGATATAGTTTAAATATAAATATATAAAATTTAATAATTTTTATTGAATTTAGAAATTATTAATCTTGAGAGTATTAATATTTAGGTTAGTTTTGATTCAAAAACTCTAAAATAATCTATGATTATAAATTTTTAGATTCATATTCATATGTGATATTAATTCAATTATTTGGTTTTATAATTATTTCAACTAAATTAATCAATTATTATGCAATTAATCCTTATTTTCAATTTGATTCTTTTAAATAATATATAGAATTGAATAATACACATTTAAATCTAAAGTTTTCTTGTTAAACAAAAAGTATTTTTTTGATAAACCAAGAGTTTTGTATAAAAAAATCAGGAAAAAATGAAAAATTCAACTTTAAAATTATATTACATTCTAAATTTTTTGATAATTGAAATTTAAATAATTTAATTTAGTTATTCGTGTTCCATCTGTAATGGTATATCTCTTTTATTCTGAATTTAATTATTTCATTATGATTTTTATCTTATTAAATCATTGTTTTATTTAAATACTCATGTTTTCGTCTTAAAATTCTATCAAGATAAATTTGGTCACTTAGGATTTCGAAGCAATATATTTTTAGAAAAATTAGTTAAAACTTAAAATTAATTGAAAGTATAAATTTATATTAGACTCTAAGATATAAGATAGTGAGTTAAATATAGTTTAGTATTATAATATAGCATAAACTGAATTCTAATTAAGAGATTGTATTAGAATTATATATAAATTATATGATTATTTCTGAATAAATGTAAGCCAACTTGGCTCACTTTTTTTTAGTTCTTAAATAGTAAGATTGTGTTCAATATTAAGATATTAATGGTACATAATTTGAAGGATAAATAAGACTAATATAACCAAATGAACAAAAATTGGTTTTTAATTACTCTCGTAATTTGGCAACTAATGAATCAAATAATAATAAATAAGTGTAATTCAAAGATTTGACATACCTAAAAGTTTAAAATCAAACATAGTAATCTCAGATGATAGAAAAATCCAAATCAGAAAAAAAAACAAAAACTTTTGTAAGATGGGAACATAATGTGGATGCTTCAAATTTAGAAGATTAAACAATTAAAAATTTTGATTAATTCGAAGCAATCAAAAAATTTGGAATTGATGCTACTTATGATGAAAATAAATATACAACTAAATTAATTGCACCGGTAACAGAAGATTTAAGACAGTATGCAGAAAAATGTGAGAAAGAATTGAAAAATGATACATCTAATAAACATGTTTTGGAAGAGAGAAATCTAAAATAATTAGATGACGAAGAAATGGCTTATTCAGAAGTTATAAGAGAATAACCATAATAAATGTTAACTAATTAAACTTAAATTCATTCTCCTATTAAATTCTTCAATTCAAATAAAAATAAAGAAAAAAGTAATAAAATTTCATATATTGAAAAACTATTTGAGCCTGTAAATTTAATTATTGATGAACCTGAATAATAACTTAAAATTAAACAACTTAATTAAGAATAAACTACAAAGTAAAATTTTCATATTATTACATAAATAGATTCAAATTTCAATAAACTACCACAGATAATGTTCCAAAATTAATGCTTTCTAATTTCATTAATGCAATTGAAGGTTATAAATGGTAAAACATGAATCCTGATCCAACCAAAAACAAAAAAGAGAAACTTAAAAAATGAATTATATAAAAGTGTTTATAATATATCAAACAAATTAATCTTTTAATAATCAATATATCCTATATTTGAATAATATCTGTACTTTTTTTGAAAATTTCTTTGATTCTTTTCTAAACATTTAAACTAGAATAATTAATTCAAAATTATTCAATAAATTTTAAACTAGAACTATCAATTATTATTTTCAACAATTTTAAGAATGAATTTTATTTCCTTTATCCTTAAAAAATATTATATTATTCAATATATATATATATATATGTATCACTTACTTTCAACCAGAGTATATTTGCTAAACCTAATTCCATCAAATATTTTTTATTGGTATAGTGTTGTTTTACATAACCCTGAATATGTACTTGATCTGCCTTTATCACATGCTGATCCTATGGTTTTTTATGTAGCAGAGACATAAGGGACAATGCCTTAACGAGGAGCCTTTATATTCTATGATATAAAATACCTCATCAAAGAAACAAACAACATACTCTATAAATTTATCAATATTCTTTTTTAATGAGCGTCCACAACCAAAATATTTCATTCTTGCAATCACCAATTACTCGCCTTTATTGTCATCCATCCACTTTTAATAAACCTCTCTTGGTTCCCATTCCTAACTCATTGATTAAACTGTTCTGAATTTATGTAGAGCACCATAACGAGTAGTTAACTATATGTTATTTATTTTCTAAATCTACTTATCTGCAAGTTTCGAGAGAATCTGGACATCTTTCTGAACATGATTATGCTGCATTTGCAATTCCTTATTACCATTCCACAATATTCATATTGGCAGCATAATCAAATTCCCCTATATGATTTTTTCTTCTTCCTTAAGCTACTTCATTTCTTAATCTATTTAATTATTCTTCAAATTCTGCTTATCTTTTTGCAAATATTCCTTTTGCTGTCGTTTGACATGAATCTCCTGGTAATGCATATGCTAATAAACAGCATCCTAAAACTAATATTATCATTATTATTATATTATTATCGTTTTTTCTAAACTTAATTATTTCAATATAATATAGGAAAGGTAGATAATTATAAATTAATTATTCATTCAATTTAATCACCTTTATATAATAAATTTTAAGTTTTACGGATGTATAAAATTATCAAAACTTGTTTAAGTTCTAAAATTGAAATTTATTCAAATTTTAGAATATATAAATATATATAATGGCAGAAAATAATAAAGATTTAAAATAACTTAAGATTAAAACAGCTGCTTTAAAAAGAATTCAAAAAGAATTTTTCGGTTATTAAAAAGAAGAATTAAAATAAAATGAAAGAATTTAGAAACTCAAAGACTAAAATGCTGATGAAGCAGATGTTAAAAAACAAGTTCAAAATATATTTAATATATATAGGAAGAAGTCCTTTAAGAAACTGTATAAATGTATCCAAATATAATTGGAAGACTAGTTGAGTCAGTCAATGAACTTTAAGTCTGGCTTGTAAAAATTTGTTATTTATAATTTATAAGGATGGAAAGTTAAATGATCCATTGATTGATACAAGTGAAGAAAAGACAAAAGCATTAGAGGCAATAACAGAAGCTTAAGATTTTCTGAAGGCTAACAATCCAGCTTAATGAATAATATGCATTCTTATTATCAATATGCCTAAAATAATCAATTTTTAACTTTGATCATAAAAAATAATAAATATTCAAAAATTTCTAAGATAATACTATCACTAAGTTTATATAAACTTTTAATTGTTTTGTTAAGAATGGAATGGAAATAGTTTTTTTTTATTAAAAATTTATTTTATTCTAATAAAATGAATTATTATAAATAACATGCATTGCAACATATGGCATAAATTGAACCAGAGGCCAATTTCTTTATTTTTCATCCAAATACACCATTTACTTCTAGTAGAACAAAATAAAATAGAGTGTTAGCTTTTTTACTTTAAAAATTGGTGATGCTTCGAAAGTAAAATTTAAAATTATTAAATTAAGGTATGAAAATTTATGTGTAGTTATTTTGTTACTTCTAAAGCAATTAACTGGTTAATTTTTTTATGCAAATTATCAAGGGAATAGTGAATTAAGAAATATACTAATCTATTATAATAATATAATATTTTAGAACCCTGGATTATATTCATAGTTTTATAATAATGAAACACCTTAAAAATATAAGTTTAATTTATGGCTTAGATCCTTAACTCATTTGGATGATGACAAACTTTTAATTGAAATTGAAAAATATTCTTATGACCACAATTATATCAATATGTTAGAATATGAAATATTATTATCAATAACTCAAGAAAGTGATATAGATTTAACTAAAATTAAAAACGGTTTTGTTTTACTTAAACTCATCAATTACAAGGAAGATGATGAAAAATTATAAATTTTAAAAAAGATGAAAGATTGTTATATGAATGATAGTTATATTTTAAAGAAAGAATGGTTATTTTTAATGATAAAAATGGAAAAATAATTTGAAATACAAGAATTAAACAATCTACAATCAATTGATTTATATGATTCACATTTTCAATTTTTGTTAGTTTCAAGCTTTTTAAAATTAAATTAAGAAGATAAGGCAATCGAATAATTGATTAATCATTTATATTACTCTGATGGTAACTCTGATATCTGGGCATTATTCTAATCATAACTATCTCAAAATTAAATCGAGAAACACAAATAAGAATTTCTAATTTTAATTAAAATACATTTTGGATAAAACTTCTTAAAGTAATTAATAGAATTCCCAAAGAATTAAGAATCGATGAGATTATTATAAACCAAAATAGGATTTTTAGCACTATTTAATGAAGAATAATCATAAAAATATCTTAACTTCTTATAGTAGCAAGAATAATATTGTTTGTGATCTATAAAACAATTATTAAATTTATATTTATTTTGAAAAAGTTTTCAATTCTTTTCAGAAACTGGATCCATAAACTCTGAATAGATAATCACTTTTCGCTAACATGGATACCAATATAACCAAATCTTATATATGAGCCATAAAAGGAAAGAGATTATAAAATAAAAAATTAAATACTGATTAGATATATAGTTTGCAACATAAAATGATGAACAATTAAAAAAGGATTCAATACTAAAATTAGACAACCATAGTAAATTTTCTTTTATATTTGTTATCATTTTTTTTGGGATCTAAATGTACTAGTAAATTCTTGAAAAAAATTGCATATTTTTGATGATATAAAAGAGCAAGAAAATATTTTAGATGATCTAATTTAAAAGTGAGACATTTATGATGTACACATTTTTAACACAGAATTTGATAGAGCAAACCAAATTTAATCCAAATAGGATAATAATAATATTGCTACATTTAATTATATTTTGTCTTTAGCTATATATTGAAATAATAAATAAAGGTAATATTATCAGTTCTACCTAAATAATCAATTTTAGATAAATTTATAATTATTATGAATATGTTTTATATGCTGCTTATTGATATTTCAATATAATAAATTTTATTTCAATATTATGAATTAGAGATACATTTTGAGAAAAGGAAGTCCACGTCCAGTGATTAGATATTTGAGGTATTGTCCAAGGTTGACTGTTGCTTCTATTATGACGATTTAAAATTTTTAGGGATATCCTACTTCTCCCAAAATTGGATTATCAAATAGCAAGCTTTATTAATCGTTTACAATACAATCTAGTCCTTAATCCTAAATGAAAAGATGTATATTAAAATTGAATTGAATAGATTTGTCGGTAGAAGCTTTTAGATCAAGTCCTCCTTAAGGAATATTAAAATCTTCATCTCCTACAGAGAGAAAATTTAGTTATCTTTCTTTTTAAAGAACAACAATAGGATAAGAGAGTCCTGTGAAGTAGTAAGATAGTATTTATCAAATTGAATATGTTGATGATACAGTTTATTATGGATAAATAAGTATTACAAAAAAGCATGGGATGGGTGCTTTGTATGATAAAAATAAGAATCTTATATATTTGGGTTAATGGAATGATGATAAATATCATGGACTTGGGATATTGGTTTAGAATGGCTATACTTATAAAGGTGAATTTATAAATGGTGTTTTGGAAGGGTAGGCAATAGAAGAAGGGAATGAAAAAAAATTTTATGGTTATTATAAAAACGGGTAGAAAAATGGACCTGGAACATTGTATGAGCATTCGAAAACAACAAATGGAATTTGGAAGAATGATGTTTTAGAACAAGAATGTTGATACTTTGATTTGCATGTTTTCAATTAATCCAAACGATAATTAAATTTCAATTCTATTAAAGATAAGACTAATTGTACTTTCAAAATTTCCAAGTTTTTTAGGAATATTGATGTAATATAAATTTTATTTTTAATTATGTAAAATGTGAAGTAAATGAGAGATAAATATGAAAACATTAAATAGCACAATCCAAATAGAAATGTTAGTTCAAGATCATTTCATAGTCAAACACCATCTAAAGAACAATACCAAGTAGCTTTTTCTAGCAGCCAAAAATCATAATAAAAGCCAATTATATAGATTGGAAAAACATTGTTGTGTAGTCCTTGCTACAATAAAAGACTTTTAAATAAATAATAATTGAATAAAAAATAAGAATTCGAATTGGAGAAGGTAAATAACACTTTATTTTATAATAGAGATTGTTGATGAAGCAGATGGAATAAAATTAATAACTTGAATAGTAAAAAATTAACTTTGAAGTTGGATAATTGTCATACAGAAAATAATAGGAGCAGTAAAATCTTGCTATTTCTAAATAATTAAAGGAATAATAAAAAGAGAAGGAAAAATTAATTAAGGAGTAAGAAATATAACAATAAAACTTAATTATAAAATAAAATTAAGAAATATAATAAAAGGAATAGGTTGAAAAAAAAAGGAAATAAAATAGTCTTCATTAAGAACTTGCTAGCTAACTTGAATAGCAAAAGAGATTAAAATAATTAGATTAAATGTCTTAATCTATGGAATTTGATGATCCATATTGGAGATATTAAGCATAAGAAGAAAAAGAAGTATAGAGAAGAAAAAATTGTTAAATGATTTACAATAATAACAACTGGTAAAATCATGAGAAGGAATAAATTAAGAAAAAGTAACAGGAAAGAGTAATTAAAAATAAAGAAATTGATGATAGAATTAAGACTTTACAAGATTATCATAATTAATTGGAATAAGAGAAGTTAGAAAAATAATAACTTTAACATTAACTAATATTAGATTTAAATGCTTAAGTTAAGCTAAAAAAAACAAAGGAAGAAGCAATCAAATTACTAGAATAATAAAAATAACGTCAAAGAGATCAAGAAATTATTTAATAAGAAAAAAAAAGATAATATTAAGAAGTTTGTAATAAAAAAAAAGTAAGTCAAGAAATCATAGAAGGCCTTAATAAACAAATAGAAATGTAATAATAATAAAATACTAAATAATAACCAGAATTAATTAAAAGTGATTTTTATATTTTAAAACCAGTTGTAGAAAAGTAAACTATTTCTTGCGCTGATTGTAAGAAATAATAGGTTCCACAATAATTAAGTTACGCTTGATTATTATAGTATATAATATTTCAAAATCGATTTAGATATATAAGACAGTTTTAATTGTTTAAACATCTGCTCATTTTCAATCATTTCTTTCAAACTAACTAAATTAACCTATTTTTATAATTTACTTAATATAGTATTATGTGGAGCAAAAATAAACTTTTAATTCATTATTAGTCAATTAAAATCAATCCAAATTTTATTTATAAATTTTTGAATTGAGAATGTTAGAGAATAACATTTATATCTTAAAAGTAAAATTTACTATTAAATTAATTTGAAATCTGTCCTTCTCTTATTAATGAAATTATAATAATCTCTTCACCTCTATTATTAAATAATTGATATTGAATTTCATCCTTATTTTTTTAGTAAAAATTTATTTTGAAGTTTTATATTATTAATAAAAAAATGAATTTGACTAACATCACAGATAATTCTCATTTATCTCATTGTTAGCTAATGATTTAAGAAGATTCATAGGTAGTTGGAAATAATTCCAATATCGACCATTCTATTCCTGATTAAAATTTTGGATTTCCAGCTTTGCAATTAGAAGAACTCAATAAATAAAATAAGATTTCAGATTAAAATTCTCATAAAATTAAAGGCGAGGTAAAGAAAAAGCAGTTTTCCTAATTAATGGTTTAATTTAATATATAGCATTTCAAAAGGAAAATGTTATCCTACATTCATCCGTCAAAAGAATTATCTAAAGAATAGTTTAATATGATATCTGATAAATCTTCATCTTATAAAACTTATCCTAAAAAATAATTATAGAAAACATCAGTTATTAAATAGAATAGAGCAGTTTTAGGGTTTAGGAGCATAGTGAATGATTGTAATAATTCTTTGATATTACAAACAAAAAAGAAGCTGATGTAATTGATAGATAAGATTCCCATCATAAATCCTTATTCAACTTAGAAACTAATTTGGGATGGACTAATTACCATAATGAGAATATATTTATTAATTTGGATACCAATATTAATAGCATTTAAGAATGGTACTTTGGAAGATTTGAATGCTTATACGTTAAATGTTTGTAGTAGTGCTTTCTTAATTGATTTGGCAATGTAGACTTTTACAATTAAATTTGATAAGGGTTTTCCTGTAAAAGATCGTTATCAATTATTGAAACTCTAGTTAAATTGGTGGGCTGCCATAGAATTATTTAGTTTTATTATATCTTTGTTTTTCAGCATTTAATTTCACTAAGACAATTATTCAATGTCAGTTGTTGAAGACAAAGGATGGACAAAAATACTTTTATTATTATTAATAGTTTAAACAAAAAACATACTATAATTTATAGAGAACTTATAATATGTGATTAAACCAAGTAAAACAGTAAATTCTTTAATTGATTTGATTAAGTTTATTTGTTTAGTATTATTAATTCAACATATATTTGCTTGTGTGTGGTATTAGATTAAATATGATATTAATAGGGTTATTGTGGGGACTTATGAACACATAAAAACTAAAGTTTCTTGGTTGGATACTGTATAATTAGATATAGATTAGCATTGGCTTGAGATATACTTAGAAGCTTTATACTTTATAAGTGTCACTACTTTTACTGTTGGATATGGAGATATCACACCATAAAGTATATAAATTGATTATTATAAGATGCTTCTGAAAAGACTTTTACAATCGTTTATATGTTCTTCTGTACATTATAACTCTCGTATTCTGTTAATACTATTGGAACAATTTTACTGCAATTAAAGGAAAATAATGAAGAAATTAAATAAAAAATGACATCTGTAACTGAATATATGAGAAATAGATAAATGAGTAGAGGATTATAATTTAAGTAATAAATGAAAATTTAAATTTAATTAGAGTTCGAGAATATTTAAATTATTATTGGTAATAGGAAAATGTTTAGAGAAAAACAGAAACTGCAGAAATAATAAAATTGTTACCAGAAGAATTATAAAAAAGTATTCAAAGAGAAGGGACTTCTAATTTAATAAACAAGTGCTCATTTTTTAAAGAGAAGTTTTCTCCTAACTTTATAAATCAATTAATCGAAATTGCATATGTACAGAGTTTCTAACCTGGAATTGTTATCAATGATTTATAAAACATATACATTATTGAATATGGATATGTAGAGATTATTTAAAATTAAGTATAACATAATATGTAAGTTTTAGACAATAGTTGGACAATTATGTTAGTTTGATTTATTTGGATTAAAAAAGGTTTCCTTGGATTTTTTAAACGAAACAAAATATCGTACAAAATCATTTACCAATCTTTTAATTATTCCATATTCATCCTTGGTTTAATTAGTAGCTTAAAATTAAAATGAATTAGAAATTGTTTCATAAACTACTTTTCGTGTTGTTAATGAATGTGTAATATGCAAAGGATATCATGCGACAGAATTATGTTCCCAAGTTCATTTTATTCCAGATAATGAAAAAGTAATTAAGAAATATTTATACAATTCAACTTAAAATAGAAGAAAGATCAAGAGAAAACTTAAAGATTAGTTTTAAGAATGGAGAACTGAATTAAAATTTCTATAAGATACTGCAGAATAGATATAATAGGATATCAATAGTGAAATCGAACTTCTTTTTCCACACGATTAAAAATAATAGCAAATAAATGATTGCACTCCTAGATCCTTGCTTGAAATTAATGACGAAAAACCTAAATCGATTGTTTTTAATTTGCCTATAGCATAAAAATAAGAGTTTGAATAAAGAGAAGTTTAAAAGACTGAACCAAAACTAGAATTATTAAATAATAATGAAAATTTAAGTATATTTCTACAATTTGAGGCCATATAACCTAAGTTCAAATAAATTCAATTTTTTAATGAGAAAATTCAGGAGGATATCTATTTACTATATAAAAAATTAGAATCTGCTTTGGGATAAAATGAATGTGAAATAGATAAATATAAAAGCTATAAGCATTTTTATAAGAGTTGGAATATTGAAAGAATAATAGTGGAACATAATTTTGCTTCTAATTATATATAAAATCGTAAAGCTGATACAGTTAGTATTGAGTAGATATCAAAATATTTATTGTTTCCTAAATTGTACTTTTAAAAATATAGGACTGAAAAGCCTTCTCAAAATGTATAATAAAGTTAAGCTCACAAAAGTATATAAATATATTAAAGAATTTAGATATAAGAACCTTAAAAAAAAAGAAGCGGATTGCCATCCATCCAGATATTTGATTATTATTTTATTTGTAATTTATAATGGATTAAACTTAAAACATCAGTCGATGTACTTTAATGGTAAATGACGTTTAGAGCGAATCTAATAATATTATTGATCATTCCATTGTAGGAATAGATGAAACCATTACAAAATAACCAGACTTAATAAATGATACGAAATAATAAACAAAATTTGAACATTCAGAAATAAATGTTTCGTTTTAACATTTGTAAAGCAATTAAACAAGTTCTATTTCTCCTAAACTGAAATCGTTTTCAAAACTATTGATTTATTTTCATTCTACCAAATATGCAAATAAAATGTTGCAATTTATTAGACCAAATCAAAAATTTTAAAATTAACATTTCGAAATAATCAATGATTTTGCATCCTCTTATAAACATATGAAAAAATCATCAAACATTAGCACAAATATAGTTAGATAGCATTTATACCTTATAAATTTTCGAATTAAATTAAGAATGAAATATAGAGCATTTAAAACATAATTAAAATAACAGTTACTTCTATTCTTTTCATAAATTCCATTGATTGAACCATAAAGTAAATTTAAATTATTGTGGGATTTATTATTGAGTGGTTTGAGAGTGTATATGATATTATGGATGCCAATTGTTATATCATTTCATTCAAATGACATCGAATAATCTCATAGTCTTTTTATATTTTTAGTTTGCTTATTTTTTATTTTTGACATCATACTTAGAGCTTTTACAATATGTTATGATAAAGGGCTTCCTTTAAAAGATAGATTCGAATTGGTGAAAAGATAATTTACATTATCCACTTGTTTAGAATTATTCAGTATTTTTTGTGGAATCATATTTGCTCTATCATTTTTATAACAAACAGAAAGTCCATATATATTGGAGGAAGATGGATGGCCTAGAATTGTTCTTTTACTTTTCTATTAATAAATTATGAATATTCTCTAATTTTTTGATACTATATAGCATCAATTAAAATTGAGTAAGTTGAGTAATTCTTTTATTGAATTGCTGAAATTAGTATTTTTAATTTTATTAATTTAACATTTTTGTTGTTGCATATGGTAAAAATAATAATAAATTAAGGGTTGTGATTGGAGAATACAAATAAAGATAAGATTCCCTTAACTGGCTTAAAAGAGTTGAAGGGTAACCTTGGTAAATTATTTATTTGGAATCATTTTATTTTATGAGTGTTACAATGTTTACAGTTGGTTATGGAGAGATAGTACCAACAAGTAAAAATAAAAATAATTATTTTATTTAGATCCTATTGAGAAGATATTTTGTATTTGCTATATGTTTCTATCAACTTTGTAGCTTTCTTTTTCAGTAAATACTATAGGATCTATCTTAACTTAAATCAAAGAAAATAATGAGAGGATCAGATAAAAAATGACTTGTATAAATGAGTATATGAGAGAAAAGTAAATAAGTTAAAGCTTACAATATAAGTATTTTTAAATTAAATTTAGAGTGAGAGAATATTTTAATTTTTATTGGGAATAGGAAATAATTCAAAAAAAGAATGAATAATCTGATTTAATCTAATTATTACCTGAAGATTTATAAGCAAGCCTAAAAATAGAATCTGCTTAAATTTTGTTGAGTAGGTGCGAATTTTTTAGAAAATTTTTCTCTTAAAAATGTTTACACAAACTTCTTGAAAAGGTTGAATTTAAAACATATCAACCTGGAATTATTATTGACAATAATGATCTTAATACATTTATAATAGAACAAGGTTTGGTTGAAGTTAGAAAATAAAAGGTATAGATTTTATATATTAAAGAGGTAATTATGTTATTTGAAAGAAAATGATTATTTTGGTCATGTTGAAATGAAAAATAATTAGTCGTCGACTTTATAATATAAGACTGCATCATTTTGTAGTATATTAGTAATTCCAAATAAAGGTGTAAAAGAAGTCTTATAATAAAATGAAATTGATTAGGAACAATATTAAAAACTAAAAAATATTATGTTTTGTTACATATGTTAAGATAAAAATCACTCAAGCGATGACTGTCATTTAGTTCATTTTGTTCCAGACAAAGAAAAGGTCATAAAACAATACAATTTTTTATAAGATTAAAATCGTGACATTTACAAGAGGTCTAGAAATAGACATCATTTTTCAGCATCTTAAGATTTTGAATTGATTTTAAATTCTGCAAAAATTTATTAGATTGAAAATGAGCAGATAATTGATTAAATGGTTCCTACTATGTTTTATGAATAAAAGCAGTTGATATCTGAATTTGAAGATTTATAAAATAACGAGAGATTTAATTAAAGTGATAGTATTTGTAGGCAAAAAAAATATTTATGCAAAGCATAAGCTTCTCTTCATATGTTAAGAACTTAAACAATTGATATTTTAATGAATGATTATGGTAGTAAAGAAATGTATGAGTAAATAAAATAGAAATATTAAAATATACATAAATACACATAGTAATAATAAAAGGATCTGCATTTGTTTTATAAATAATTAACCAATAAAAGAGAAGAGGATCTGGAGATTTGTGATAAATTGCATAATTAAAAGTACAATAGAGATTGGAATTTGGACAACATAGTTAAAAAAATTAATAGAAGTTATAGATAAGAACATCATAAAACAGTGATAGAGTAATTTTAGAAATATATGTTGTATCCAAATTTATTTATATCTTTGTACAAGAGCAAGAAAGTAAAAACGCAGGAGGAGGAGGAAAGAAGAAACGCATCAGTTATCATTTAATAGTACAAATAAAGTAAATATATTGAGTTTATGTATAAGATTTACGGAATCTAAAGAGAAGAAATGGAAGAATTGTACCTTAATTAATATTTAATATAAATTAATGAATGATAATAGGTAGAAAGATCTTGATAGTCCAATTTTCTCAATTGTTTGTTTTCCTGATTCTGTTTTAGTGAGTTTAGGAGGAGGAGGGAAAAAATATGGATTGGTTAATAGTTTAGTATTTTTTTCAATAATCATCAAGCAATTATTTCCAAAACCAATTTATGGAATTTTGAAAGACCCTGTTCATACTTTGCAATTAGGAGATGAGATATTCTAACGATTGAGGCTAAACACAAAAACAGGGTTAATAGTGGGAAATAGCGATGATTAATGTGTGATATTAAAAGTTGAAGATAAAAAGATTTCAATAATAACTAAATTTTAGACTGATAGAGCCCCAAAGGAACCATGTTAAAATGATGGTGTTTTCAATTATAATGGAGATTCTTTAGCTACTGGAGGAGAAGATGGAATTTTAAAAGTTTGGAATAAGGATTATCAATTAAAATATAGCGTAGATATGAAAGGAAAAATTTAATCTTTAGATTATCATGTTGCAAATGGAATGGTATATTTGAATTTTTACAATAGCTAATAGTAGCTACTGATAATGAAGAATGTAAAATATTAAAAGAAAACCACGTGTTACATAAATTAGATATTTCATCAAACAATATCCATAAATTACAATTTTAATCAGCTCTTTTTTCCTTAGATGGGACTACTATATTTACATTCAAAAATCCAATGAGAGGAGCCTCTTATATGACAAGTTGGAAAATTGAAAATGATAATATAAAACCTTTAAAAACAATAAAACTTCATGGACATCCAGTAGTAAGCACCTGCTAATCCAAAGAGGGTATGTTCATAGGAATTGGATGTTCAGATGGAACCGTTAAAATAATAAATTCTAGGTAGCAAAATTAATTTATTTTTTTAGAAAATTAGATGTTGAATCAAGTAAACAAGCTCACGAACTACCTTGTACAACATTATGTTTTACTCCTGATTCTAGATTCATTATCTCAGGATCAGTTGATGCCAAATATCATTTCCTCTAAAACACTAGACCCTAAGGTATGTTTTCTTTACTATCCAAATTCTGGCTATTAGGTATGCTATTAGCATACTTATTTATTTTAATCAGAGATTTATTTGAATGAAAGTTATCAATCATTATTTCATTGTTATTTATTAATATATCATTAAACACTATTATTTAATGCATAACAGAAACAAAACTAGCAAAGGATAATCGTAGCCCTTAATTTAATTGACTATTGATTTGGGAAATAATAAATTTGATAGAATTGCTCTCTATAGAGATACTGATCCTTTTTTAGAAGCCAAGCAATTTGTTTAAAGAAATCATCTTGCATAATAAATGATTTAAGTCATATCAAATAGTATTATTAAGCAAATGAAAGCCTATGATGAAATCATGATGATAACGTATGTAATTTAATCAATAATTAAAGGACACTTAAACAGAAACAAACTATTTGCAGAATTTAAAATCTAATCATGATTAATTATAGGCAAAACTAAAAAATCCAAGTCCTAAAAGAGTTTATCCTAGTCCAAAATAATTGCATAAATAGAACTTGTCCAAAAGTCCATCAAATATAACTTTGCATGAGGAATTACCTACAGATAAGGTAGTAGTGAAGAAACTATTCTAAATTTTAGATTCTGATTAGGATGGATTGATCTCTGTTAACAAAGTGAATTATAATAAATTACCAAATTAGTTAAAGAATAGAGTAAGTATTTAATATATTTTAGATCACTGTTCATTTGGAATAATCCTTAATTCCATATGAATTCGAAGAATTATATGAAAAATTAAAGAACGATTCTTAAGAAGAATACTTTTTAACTCTAAAACTAGTATGTTAAATTTTGGACATTCCAAAAGTTAAAGTACTAGTGTATGATTGATTATCAAATATAATAATGAATAAATCAATTAAACTTTCTGGTGTTTTAGTTTCATTTAAATCTATGTATTCATATAAAAAAGCTTCATTCAGTTAATATAAAGATAAATAAATTCAACAATAAAAATGATTTATTTATGAAAAGATTGTTTCATTTTTTCTTATGTGTATACTCCTAAGATTGCCATCAAAATTAAAGAATGTTTCTTAATTGTTTAAATAAGTAATTTATAATTCTATGTGAATTTCTTTATAAAGGATTAATAAATATATTTTTTAATAATTATTTCTAATAATTTGGTATGATTTCATCGCTATTTCATTGTAGGTGAGGCATTTTATAAATTTAAATAAATTAAATTTTGGTCAATTGTAAAATCCATTTTCCTTTCAAATATATTACCTTTCAGAAAAATAAATCTCCATTTAGTAATTTGTTAGATGTAAATTCCAATCAAAAAAATATCATTTATAAATTATAAATACATCAAAAATTTATAATTAAGTAGTTTGATATCTTAAATTAAGTCTTCTTATATCTAAAATTTTTGATTGTTTAAAATAATTTCATCCTCAATTAAATTTAGAGAAATTTAATTCTATTTAACAATTTATTAGATTGAAAGTAAAGATTAATCCTCTATTGAAAAATTAAACTTGATTAGATTTAGTTTTGAGATTACTTGTCATTAACTAAAATGAACTATTATAATAAATTGAATAATCTGATATATATTTATTATCTTATATTTATTAAGTATCAGTATTTCAACCAAATCCCATATTAGTTTAAAATCAATATTCTCGATTCATTTTTAATATATATTAAAAAAGGTTTGAATCCTTAAGAAATCAAAATAATTCACTAAGACATAAAAGGGAATTTAAAAGCAAAGTTTAAAGTTTTATTTTTGTACTTCTAAATTAAATTACATTCTTGTGATCAATGTTACTATTTTTAGTATAAATTAATAAATTAAAGTATTCAAAGGGTTGATAAAAGTTTTAACATTTTGATACATTCATCATTCTTATTTGATGTTTCTAGTAAGAAATTTGATTTTAGCTTGATTCTTCTGTTTTATGAACTCAATTTAACTTAATATCAAATAATATAGGTTTATGCATAGTATATACAACTTTGCGTAATTTCTTTAAATAATATGCAAAACATTAATTATCAAGAGATCAAATTTTAGTTTGAATGCTATAGAAAGCACATTCTTAAGGATGTCTTGTATTATGGATACTTATTACCAAACTATCTGATTTTGGCAACCGTAAATTGATTGTTCATTATGATAGGATAAAAAGTCACAGGCACCAAAATATAAAGTACCATTATTATTAACTACTTAAATACATTTTATCACTAAATAGCCTATATAAGAGATTGAATAGTTTGGTTTTTTGTATAAGATGTAATTCAAATATTTTTATGCCAACCCAAATATTATCTTGTAACTTAAAGAACTTATGGCTCGTAATGTAATGTTTAAAGAGATAAGTGATTTCTATTAACCCATAAGTATGTTAGGTAGAGGGGGTTCTTCGAAAGTAATGTATTATTCTATCTTTTAGGTTTATTTGGTGATGAAAAAAAGCACAAAAGACTAATATGCCTCAAAGTGTGTGGATAAAAGATACTTAACAGAAGATGGAGGATTTGTAACATAATTTTTATTATTATCTTAGAGTGGATTATTTAATGAAATTTAACTGATGTAAAAGATGAACCACCCAAAAATCATTCACTTAGAGGAAATCTATGAAGGGGAAAATACTTTTTACTTGATTTTAGAGTATTTATAAGGTTAGAGTTTACATGAAACATTTAATAAAAGACAAGTATTATTTGAATAGGAATAAATATAAACTATTATGTTTGTACAATAATTGCATAATTTTAGCAACTTTTGAAAGCGGTTTAATATATGCATTCTTAAGGAATTATGCATAGAGATTTAAAACCAGAAAATATTATGTTTAAGCATTAAAACGCCTATGATGAATTGAAAATAGTTGATTTTGGACTGGCAACATCAATTGAAGCTAAAACATATCCCTATCCAAAATGTGGTACTCCAGGGTATGTTGCTCCTGAAATTGCCAACTTAAAGGATTTGAATTACAAATACGATTTGATATGTGATATGTTTAGTGTTGGTTGTATCTTCTACAAATTGTAAAGAAAGTTTAAAATTTTAGATTAACAAGCAAAGAATTATTTCCAGGAACAGATTATTAAGAAATATTAAAGTTAAATAAAAAGTGCTAAATAAACTACGAACTTCTTACTTTATACAGAGCCCCAAAGGAAGCGATTGAATTAATAGCTTTATTCTTAAAGATTAATCCAAAGGAAAGAATATCAGCACAAGCCGCATTAGGACACAATTATTTTTAAGTAAAATTTTAAAACAAAAGAGCCAAATTTTAACAAAATAATAATAAATATACTCCTGTGTTCTAAACTCAAAACTTTAATCCTTAGGAAAATCTCTAAAAATATGAAGAAGACGATATAGTTGAAGAAGAAAATGCTCATTCTTTGAAAGTACCTATTATGCAAAATCTGAAAACCTTTGGTTAATTTGTTTGTAAAATTAAACCAAAAGTAAGTCCAACTTTGGCAAGAAGAAACTTTAAAAAGTTTTAAACATCAGAATTTTATTCTGCACTTTCTCCTAACTCACCTAATTAACTAAATGAACATAAACCATCTTTAATTTTGAACGCATAAACTTAAGAATCAATTAATGATATTCCTTCAAAAAATGAAAATCAAATTAATGAAATGGGATAAATAGATGAAGAATAAGAAGAATAATTGTAATAAAATTTATGATGATGCTATTTATTCATATATTTTTTTCTATCTAAAATATTATTTTAATTATTCATCTGTTGATTAAATAATAACCAACAATATTCTCAAAAAAATTAAATTAATTTTAACATACATAACCATAATTAAAAATAATAAAATCAAAGATTTGGTAGCCTAACTATAAATCAAAATGCAAACCATGTAAAATTAGTAATTAAATAGCTTTACTACACTCTTTGATTCTAAAAAACTAAGATTTATGAAAAAGAACTGAAGAACAAATAATCAAATTTGCAGATGAGAACAGTGAGCAAAATTGTTGCATTAAAGCAAAAGATGGATAAGAAAAGATTTGATTTAGTTGATTCTATTTGAAAGTTAGAAAAAGCTAAAGAAAGTTAATAGAAATTTAATAGAAATTTAATTTTGCATTAGTTATCAAAATTATATATTAAAATGCAAAAATTATTTTGTGTTGTATTTATATATATTCGTCCGTCTAGCTCAGCAGCAATTATCTAGTATGAGATAGAGCTCTGCAAGATAATCTCTTTTCCTACCATTCATCTGGTCTGTTGGCTGGAGACTTCAATAATTGTTGCACTTAAATTCTTTTTTTGCATTCTATATTTTTCTTTATCTAAGTTCCTTTTTTGTAGTTTTCTTCTTTACTTCCGCCTTCTTGACTCAACTCTGTTAACTTCTATTAAAACATGCTGATTCGATACTAGCTTATTTAATTTTTGATAGCTACTAACTTTTGCTAGCTAGGCTAAAAGGTTTCTAATCTGTATAATTGACACTTAAAATATGCTTAATATGCAAATTAATCCATGTAATCTAAATTATATACCTTTTAATCCGTTAAAATTGATATCGTCCTCCAATCCTAAAAATAGTGCTTATGAGAGTATAGTCAAAAACGGATAAGCTGATTGAGAATATTTATTTTTGTTAGCAAGTCAAGTTAAATTTTGCTTTTTTTCTTCTAAAACCTTCTTTATAATTTAATAATCTTTATCTCAAATTGTTATAATTTTTCTTATATTTTATTATAAAATAGAACATTAAGAAAATTTTATAGAATTTTTATTAAGTAAAATCAAAAAAAAAAATCTAACTTAAGTTTTGGTTCAATTTATATTAGCATTTATCAAAAAATTAGTCAAATATGAATTTTTATCAAAAGTATATGTTCAACTTAAAATTTAGACTTAAGGCAATTTTCAAATATAAATTCATTTCTATTAACATATTACTTTAATCATTAGGAAATAAATTTATATTACAAATTAGCTAATATTTCTTTAATAAGTATTCTGTTTAATAAGAAATAAGATAGAGATACTAAATATAACCATTCACTAATTAAGGTTTAAATTATAACTCAAAGGAGATTTTATAAATATTCAAGTTTTAAGCTTGATTAATTGCAAGGCTTATCATAATTTCTGATAAAAATTTGAATAAATAGATTTACTTGGCTATTAGGAAAGATTAATCTAAATAAATTTTGAAATATTTGGAGGGAAGTCAGAATTTAGGTTTTTAATATATTCTAAAAATAAGCTAAAATAATAAAATTCAATATACGTGTTTGAAGTGATCTGAAATGAATTATTTAATAACTTTAAATACTATAGAAAAGTTGATTAATTCTTATGGATAATAGAGTTGAGTTGTAAAGCCAACTTCACATTATATATTTTATTTATGTTATCAATAAATTAATATTAATGAATTAACAACTTTTCAGAATTAATTAACATTAAACTTCTTGATAATACGTTAGTCTCTAAATATTTCAAATTTAACCCGATTACAACCTTATAGCTTTTGGAATTCTTTCTTCTTAAATCTTTAATCATATCATAAAATTTAATGTTAAAATTTTTGAAAGATTGTTTTCAGTTTTTGAAATATAAAATATTATTAGATAATTTATAATTAAAGAATAAAAAATAATACTTTGATAATTTGATTTAAAAATCAATTGTTCCTAATTATATCAATTGACATATACAATAAAATTCTAGAGTTTTTAGATCCGACAATTTTAATAAAAATATTTGTTTATTCATAATTTGAATTATGATATACAGACATGAATTAAATAAACTGCTTTAATAGTAAATTTTGAAAGTAATAAAATGATCAAATAAATGTTATTGCAAATAATAGTAATAATGTTAAGAAGATTAGTAGTTTAAGGTTAGTCCTTGATTATAATTCCTATTTTTTTTCTTCTTCTAAGATTATTCTAGGTTTTCTGACCAATTAAATAAATGTAAAGATATCATTTGATATTAATTTTTTGTGTTCCAACATTTTGTGGAGATTTTCTTATTAAATCTATGTTCTTGGAGCTAACATAAAATTAAATTTTACTCAAAATTCCGAAAAAGGTTTAATCTTTTTCATCCTTGAATAGTGCTAAAAATTAATCATTAATTGCAGAATTGTCATCAGTTTAAAAAAATTAAGAATTTTCATGTCTATTCCTATTACTATATATTCGCGTTATTTCAGAAGATGTACATTTATGAAAATTATCAGTTGGAGTTCTTCGATGTTTAAGTAATTCTAATAATTTTTATTATTCCATCGTATCATCAAGTTGATCTGATAGATGTCGAACATGTCTTTTTATTATTTTGCCTGGTTGTTCTTTGCAGTGATTTCTGAGATCATCTAATGGTTATCTACATCTTCTACTAAATATCTTTTGTAATGCATTCATTTTCATGCTCCAATTGAATTTCACCATCAACATTTCAAATTGACTTGAAGATGATCTAATGTGATTTTTTGATTTCATTTTATAATATTAATGGAAGAAACATTCAATAATATATATTTCAATCAACTAAGTTATTAAGCAAACAGCTAAATTTTGGATCAAGCAAATCAATCCACCATTTCAAATCACATGAATAAATTTATGAATCTCTATTTACAGGTATTATTATCATATCTATGAAGAAAGTACATTAGTAAATGTAATTGTATAAATGTGATACTGAAGAATAATGTCATTATTATGTTGAATAATTGAATAGATATTTGTAGTAGTTTTGTGCTGCTGGATAAGAGTTCAATAATTATAAGAAATTCTCTATAAATTTTAATTGGAGTGAATATCATAAATAGAATTTTGTTACAAGGATACTTTACGATTCCAAAATATATGATACTATAATGAGAATTAAAGCCACTTATGAAAGTGAAGAAATTGAGAAATTAGTTAATTTAATAAAATAAAAGTAAAATAACAATTCAACCAAATAGTAAAAACAATAAGAAAATAGAATATTGTTGTGATCTCATTTACTCCGAGTAAACTATTTAGATTAAAACCCATTCAGATTTAATGAGATACTGGTTACAATATAGTAAATGTGAGGATATAGGTATGGATGAAATTATGGATTTTGAAAGAAGATTAGAGAAGGCTATTACAGGATTACCTGACACGGAAAAATAATAGGCTAAGATCCCATTAAATTGGGAATAATAAATACTCTCAAAAAAGAAATGATTTTTTTATTTTATAATATTAAATATAATGATCATCTAAATTTCTTAGCTAAATGATGAATTTAGATACACAATAGAATTCAAAAAAGACACCCTCAAACTACCAAAACTGAAGATGAAATAACTTGAAAGAAATTAATCTTAAAATTTCATTACTAACAGATTCAAAGAAACACCACTTAGTTATAGAATTAGAGAATTCAAGTTTAATGATGTCTAAGACACTGAATAAAGTATTCCTATTCATAGAAAAAGAGCAAATTGTTCAGGTTATAAGAAAAATGAGTTATTACACTTAATAAAATAATAGTAATTAAATAAAAAATATTTATGAAAACTACTCTTCTGCAAAACATTATCAAAAAACAAGTGAATTCAAATATTTCAAAAATACACATACCAGTCTAAACCTTATTACAATTAGATTAGCCACCAAAAGGATTTTACAGTAATGAGTTTTTTCAATAAAATAAAAATCAAATTCATATTTATGAATCAATAGAGGAAAAGATGAAATACCATTATCTTAATCCATAATCATGCTTTGATACAGACAGTTAAGCTGATATGTATTATCCTTACAGCAATAATATGAAAATTAATCGAGATTTAAATCTTATTTTGGCAGAAGCATTTTTTGGTTCAACTAAACCTAAAACTGCTATTATAGGTACCTAAGCAACAGCTAGATTTGTAAGATATATTTAAGATTTAAATTATGACCCAGTAGGTTGCGATAGCAAACGAAACTTTTTGGATTTCACAAATTATATTTTAAATCTTAATGGCCTTTAATCATAATAATTAGTATAAATGGAAAAATATGAATTTCTATCAGGAAAGAAGTTTGATTTCATAGAAATAGAAGAAATATTTCGAAAACCATTTAACTTATTAGTTCCTGCTCTTAAAGCAATAAATGATGGTGGGTTATTGATATATACGATATTATAATTCGTTCCTAATACAAAATAAATTGGAAAATAAACTAAATAGTAAATTAATTTGTTTCCAAATGAAACTTTTTGTAATTCAGAAACTATAATTTAGGGAACACTTGCTAAATTCTAAGAAATAGCTAATGATCTTGGTAAACACATAGAACCACTGTATACATAAGCAACAGCTAATTAAGTTGGACATCTTACATTATGTATGACAGTCAGAAAAGGAAAGAAAGAACTAAAAAACTACCATGCTTATTGTTCTACTTGTGGCAGATATACAAATGGTTGTGAATTATCTAAAATGTGTTCATTCTAAGGAATGGGTCCATTATATATTTAAAATTTGGATCAAAACAAAGAATTTTTAAAGAAGTGCTTACAGATTGAAAAATATACTAATTGGTAAATTTTACACAAGATTTTTGAATAAATATATGAAATGCCATCTAATTCTTACCCATTCTATATTAATAAATATGTAAAATGTGAGAATTCATTTTAATTTTATGAATTACTAGGGAATGATGATGGATATTTTGTATCTAAATCTCCTTATCATAATATGCCTACTATTTATACCAATATGCCATGGAATATTTTGATGGGCAAAGTTCATTCATTTGTAAAATTTTTATGTTGATTAATAGATCGTTTAAAAGTAATAAACTCCCTCTGCTTATGTTGCATCCTTTCCCTAACAACCGTTGACTCTAAAGAATCTTGAATAAGCATAAAGAATCCATTATGATGAAGAAACAAGACTTTAGGCGCTCCCAAGATAGTTAAAAGTAAAAAGATAAGAGGACTATGGTTGGTTAGTTTGATAATTTAATTTTTTTAATAAATCTATAATAAACCAGTAATGTTGTTTAAATAAACATATCTTTTAAAAAAATTATTCATATTGGTTGAATGAAATTAGCAACACAGGCTGCTTTTTTCACTTATGAGGTGTGAAATTTTCATTAGAATAGAAAATACTTATCTCAATTTATGTAAAGTTAAAATAAATGAAATATTTTAAAATCCTTTAAGAGTTTAAGTATAATTTAAAAAAGAATATGAATGACGTAATAAATTAATTAAATAATAAATTTCAGAACATATCAATTTAAAATTGAATTTAAAAATCTACTAAAATATATATCAATTTCACTTTTTATTTGTTGATTCTTCTTCACTTGATAATGCATTATTCTAATAAGCTAAAATAATATTTTCAATAACTGTTACTCTCAATCAAATATTATACTAACAATCCATTTTCCTGAACAAAGTTGATTGCTTTTTCATAAGATTTACCAGTAAAGTTAAGTATTCTTACTACATCCTCATCATTAGCATTTGGAAAATTCTGTAAGAGGATATTAAGTAATTTCTAAACTGTTTCAAATAAATTATATCAAGTACATTTCTCTTCATTTTTTGTGTAAACCCTGATTAAACGCGTTTTTACACTTGATTGAGGGAATGTAATCAGTTGGCGCTATCTTCCTATTTGAACTTATTTTGCTAACTTTGGTTGGATGCGACTAGGTTCTTTACGATTTTTTAAAGGCTTCTTCTTTTGTTTAGGGGATTAGAAGGATTCTTAATGTAATTATCTCATTGTTTTCTGAAAATTTAAACTTTTTGAGACTCTTTTAGGAAGTTAAGGAGAATCAGAAGATTCGTAATCATATACTCTTCCTTGACTTTCAAGCTAATCCAAGTCCAGTACTTTAGGCTGTTTTTTAGGTTGAACAGGTGCTTATACAACAGGTTTGGGTGCTTGTTCCTAAGGTTTTTTAGGAGCATTCTCTTCATCACTCGAAATTGTTATAATTTCTCTTTGCTATTATTGCTTTTGATTATTTTATATATCAGGTATCGCAACAGTAGGAATTTATCTTTGAAAATACATTAGATTAGGATTGTAAGGGTAGTGTGGCTGTAATTAATATTGCCATGGCAAGGGATTAAAGTATTGAGGATAAATTTAATAAGGTCTATAGTTTTATGCAAACTGATTTTAATGATCTTGAGGGTTCATTTTCCTTTTGTAATATTAATATTGTTTAATCATAAAATAAATTCCAAGATTTATTCTGTAATGTGAGTATAATAATTTAATTGTACAAAAAGGACACATTAATAATTAAAATGTATAATGAAGCATTAAAATGAATATAAAAATAGATATTTACAAAGAAATTATGTCTAGTTTTTAAATTACCAAAAGCTTGAATATTTATTTTTTATAAATATATATTATTGTTCATATTCAAATTTTTCTATGTAATTTGATTAACGACTAAATATCTTCTAAAACTTTTAATTTTTATTAATTCTATGATTCTTCTTATTTTTTGGATTAAATTTAAATTTATAAAGCTTAACAATCGTATAATTTGAATTTATCTTCCAACTAAAAAATATAAATTTTCTTACATTCTTTATTGTTTGTCTAAGAGTTTCTAATTAAGATTTATATTTCAAACATTTTTATTATTGCTTTTCGGTTTCCAATTCTTAGAGCTTTAATTTTTATTTAAGATCATTCTCTTTCTGTTTTTATTCTTTAAGCTCCTCTTTAGCATTTGAAGCTGAATCAACCAGACTATCAATTTTTTTTTCAATATCATCCATTTATTTTTCATGTTATTATTTACGTTCCTAATTCTCCTATTCTAAATTTCTATTGTAATTTTATACTTAAATAAGTGAATCAGATAGATTTTAATTATCATCTTTGAGCTAATAATTAAATCAACAAATTACTTATTCAATAATCCTTTCATCTTAAATTTAATTTAATTCCAACTATTTAATTTAACTTTATAAATTCGAACTAATTTATTTTTATTCTGCTAATTCTAAAAGTAATTATTAAATTTTCTCTTCATTATTATATAATTTTTAGGCTTATTAATCATTTGTTTGTTTTAGTTCATTATTAAATTAGGACAATTTTTTAATGTCATAATCTTATATTTATTAATTTTTATTGTCATTATCAGATTTTCTTTATAAATCAGATATTGTCTGTTATAACTATTCAATCTTTACTTTAAATTCATTAATTTTTTTTTTCTTCTTGTTTATTTTATCTTAAAATTAGTCTTATTTTATTTATTATTCTTTTTCATAATTTAGAAACGTAGTTTATATACTTTCGGAAGTTTAATTTAATTTATCTTAACATTCTTCAAATCTTATTTTATATTGCTAAGTTTGTGCTTTTTGATATTGTAATTCTTAATTTAAATATTAAATTTATTTTTAGTTGTCTTCATCTTTATAACGAAAGTCTTATGCCAACTAATCAAAGTATCTAATTTAATCATCTTTTTATTATATTTCATCGATTAATTACATTTTTTCATCTTCTAACTCTCTATTTTAAGCTTCTTAATTTTTACTAACGATTATATAGTTAAATTTTTTACATTTCAATTGAAAAATCTTCACATAGTTTTTAAACTCTTTCTAATTCTTTACCAAAATTTTATCCTTAATCATCAAATTGTGCCTCTTGATGCTTAAGCTATTCTTTTAATTGCTATATTTTATCTTTTTTCAATAATAATTTTTAATGTTAGATATGAGATTGTTATTGCAATTCTTCAATTAATTTTTCTTAACCTTCACACTTTTATCTTGTCTCCCTAATATTATTTTCTACTTTTGTAAAAGAATCTTAAATAGATTTTAATTCAAATTCTAATTATTTAATATGCTTTTCTCTTTGATTAACTTTAACTTCTAAGTCTTTATTTACTTGCATATAATCTTTTAAAGTCATCTAAATGATATCTAAAAAAATACTTTTAATTCTTTATTCAAAATTTTTAATCTTTCTTACTTTTCTTTTTCTTACAATTCTTTAGCATTTAAGGTTTCTCTAAGTCGACTGATTTATTCAAAGGAATGATTCTTTTTTTCCCTTGACGAACTTTCACTAAATATGTAAAATAATTATAGATTTACTCATCATTAAAATTAGTTTTGCTTTGTCGAGATCTTGTTTAATACAGGGTAATTGGTTGAGAAATGATTTACTCTGGTTAAATCATCTAATCGATTTACTGATTGGTTTTTTTGTAGCGTTCGATCAGTTTGTTTACATTTTTTTCTAAACGATTTTCCATTATATATATATAAAGAATCAAAATTAAGGGAGTTCAGTATGACTCTTCTTTCTTAACTCTTATGAATTGCACATCTTAATGTCTAGAGCACTCATTTATTCCTCATCTTCTGATAACTACATAGGATTATGTAATTATGCTACAGGTTGATTAATAATTGATTCATCTTCATCAGAATTAGGTTCATTAAAAATAAAGAAAGGAGCATAAATTTATTACAATAAAATTCTTGGTGATCTATTTTACTTTGAAATCAAGGCAATTAAATGATCAATTTCATTTTTACTTAATGTAATTTCTAGATTCTATAATATTTCTAAATATTACTATTATAATCATAAAATACTCTTACATCAACACTTATAAATCCACTTGTAAATATCTATGGATATTTTTTTGTTAAATATTCATTAATTTAAGTTCGTTTATTTGAAATACTTTAGTTGATGGTTTACAATTCATTTTTACTCAAGATAGTATAATTATCCATTAAATTCTTAAAAATACTTTTAACTCTCAAAGCTGTAGTTTCGACTTCTTCATTTTCAAGATCTGCCAAATATGTGGCCAATTAAGAAATTTCCTCTTCTTCTATTAATCCGAAAACATGACCGCTTAAGTTCTCTTCCAATTGTTATTAAGTTAGAGTTTCCTTAGTAAGAAGATATTCTTCAACTTATTTTAAAGAGATTTGTTAAGCTATTAGATTTAATTTAACTTTCTTAGCTATAGGTAAAATTTCACTTTTTTCAACTTAACCAATTTTTCTGACCTTGGTCTCTTATTCAATATATTTTTCTGGCTCTTCTGGCTGAATTGATTTTAGTATTACAGTTCTTCTAATAAATCTTTATGACTATTATAATTATTGATAATTGACTTTTTCTTATTCATACATATTTTCAAGAAGTGCAATATTTTTTTAAAGTTCTTTGTTTTTTTTTTCTAACTTCTCTATTTTTTCTTACTCAAATTAAATTTAATTAGCAAATAATTGTTCTTGCTATTTCAATTATTATTAACATTTTCTAATTTCTAATTTCGTTTGCTCCAATTCTATTTAACATTTTTCGTCTACTCTAGGAATTTCTTTGTTAGAAAGTCTACTTTCAAAATTTTGCAATTTCTTCTTCAAATCACTTATCTCTTATAACAGTTAATTATTAAGCGCTTTAAGTTTATTTTGTTGAATTTATGATGCATTGCATTTAATGTTAAATTTAATGTTTGATTTCTAAAGATAATTAATAACAAATACTTTGAGTTATTCATTTTCATTTTATTTGTCCTCTAACAATTAAGTCAGTTACTAATTATCGTTCTATAGCTACAAACAAAATAGTTCTAAATTAGATTAGCTTAATGGGTTTTTTAGGGAATTCACAAACGCTTATATTTCCTCTAATTGTTAATGCAGTTTCAAATTTTCTTCCTTAGAATTTTATTTATATAAACCTCTAAAATAGCAATTCTCTCTTAGTATACTTATTTGAATCTGGATGAACTTTTAAGGGGACTACTTTCTTCCTTGTAAATAGTCTCTTTTTTGTAATATTGAACTTATGCTTGAAGCTTCTTTATAGTAATCAACAGTTGGTTATTGCTTTGTTTGAGAGATTGAATTTCCTCAAACATAGCTTCCTTATCTTTAATAAAGTATTGTTTTTGTTTTCCTATATCATCAGGAGTTTGATTAAACTTAGTAGGATTTTAATACTTGGTAGGACTAGTTAACAAAAGTGTTCTTTAAGAGCTTGATTGCATTTTGATATTTATTTTAATTTTTTTGACCTTTAATGTAATAATAAAAAATATATATAAATATAATTATAAAGATGCAATTCTTATTAAGCATCCTAATGATCTTCATTAAATTAACCTATTCTCAAAAATTTATTTCTTTTCTATACTTATTTTATGAGATTAGAGCTAAATCTTCCTAAGATTGAAATTAAAGCAAATTTTTGTAAATTTGTTTTAAGTTATAAATTATTAAAATTATCAAATAATTTATTATATTTTCCTTCTTTCTTAATCAAAGAAATAATATCTTCATACAAGCATCGTTCTCCTTTACATATATCTTATTTAAAATATTCTTTTTTCTTTTAGTAATTCATCGTTGTATGTTAATGATGTTCTAGTTAGTTATCTTTATAAAAGAATTTTCTTAAAACTCTTATTTCCCTTCCACTTTTTAGAATTGACATTTTCTATTAAGAATAAGCATGTCTTTCCTCTTTCATAACTAAAATTTTATATAGAAATTTGAACTTAAAAGATTTTCATATAAAACTCAAAATTTTAATCTGTGTTTTTCAATTATAAATTCTCATCCTTCAAATTAAAGAAATCCATTATCGGAATCTTCATATAATCACTGTTAATCTTCTTATGATGTTATAAATAATTCTTAGATTCAAATTATATTTCACCTCATTATTTCCATAATTCTATACTCATTTTTCTTCATATTTCTATATATTCTTAATTATAAAATATTTTTCAACCTCTCTATTTATTAATATATCAATATTTCTATTTTTATGAATCAAATAATTAATCAAATTTTATTGATTTTTCTGAAATCAATATTGTTAATTCCTACTTTTTTTTAAATACCTCTTTGTCCCTCTATCAACTTCCATCTAAATACATGATTTTTTTTAAAGTTGTAAAAAAATGTGAAATTAAATTATATCTTTGTCAATTTCCATTTGTAGTAAAACCTGCATATTTATGTCTATTGAAATATTCTCAGCAATAAATGTTAATCGTATTGAGTAATTTCTTTGTTTTTTTATTATTCTTTCATTTCTAAATTCACCTGATCTAATCTCTAAAGTTTTGTGGTTTATTAAGTGTCACACTATAAAATGATTTAAAAATCACTCTATCATCTATTTGAGTACCTATTTGGAGTTCTGAAAATCATTTGGATATCTACTCATAATTTAATTAATGAATAAGACTTCTCATATGGATTAGATTATTACTGAAATACAGAGATAATCTTAGAAAAACTTATATCGCTCTAGTCCCAATCTATCAATAACTAAAACCACTAACTACCATTCCTCTCAATTACACTAGCGATTAGTCAGTTCTATATGCTAAGGATTGTATTCTCCTAATCAAAATAGTGTAGTTTCAACCATTGAACAAAAAATAGCTAAAAGGATTAGGCAAAATAGTATATTTGAAGATGCTTCAAGCTTTTAAGAATTCAAAAACATGTAAGAGTATTTCTGATCCAAGTAAAGTACTTGAGTCTAGCTTAGCAAATGAATGCGCCAATTACAATGAATTCACATTTACTTCATTTCTACAAATTCTTAATAGAATGGAACAACGAGAGTAAAGTTTAAAAATAGTTCTCTTTTCTGAATTGAAAAAAAGTTTTTTACTATTGGCAAACAAAATTCAATCTGATATAGATTAACTATCTTAGCATGTTTTAGATCTTATTTAAGAGTTGGAATAAAAAAATTAAGTACTAGAAAAATAAAAAAGTCCAATTCAATTACATCATAGAACTAGAAGTGAAGACTATTAATAAATTTTAAATACTCTTAGAATGAAAAAAAAAGATCAATATAAAATAATAGGAATTTAAAAGCAAATTTAATATCAAGATAATGTAGAAACTTGTAAACTTAAGCATGATTTAAATGAAGCTATTGATGAGGATCAAATAAAATATAGTTCAGAAGAAGATTCTTTTCTTTTTGGTAATTATTTTAATATAAATTTTCTATCTCAGTTGATCCCTCAACGTTAAATTAATCAATTTATAAAAAAGGACTCTCTCTTAATTTGAAACATATCAAAAACAAAGTTCATAAAGATTATCAAGAAGAATTTATGTCTTAGATGAATGAATTCAGTGAAAGTTGGAGACAATAAGCTTTAGTAGAAAAAAGATTTTGATTAATTATTGCCAAAACAAATTAATTTTGTCAAACATTATACTTAAGTAATTCATTAAAACTAGGTTATTTCTGGTGTCTTTACATCCATATTGTTTAATTAACGATTTTAAATTCGTAAATCTACATTTGTTTAAACACGTTAGGAAAAGAAATTAATAACGCCTTCCTTTTAAGAATCATCGCTTTCTCCTTATGTAAGCTTTCTTTTCTATAACATAGCTTAACTATTTTTCTTTGATGAATAAGGGGATTCCTCTTTCTTCATCATTTCTGGATTAGTATAAATTTAACTGCCTTATTTTTCCTTTCTAAAGATTCCTGATTAATCTTCTTGTTCTCTAATATTCTTAATAATGTCCATTTTACTATCTTAATTATTGATAATATTAAATTCAGATGGGTTTTGGGGTAAAACTTAAGTAGTTTTCTTTTTAATTATATATTCATAGGTTGAAATTCCTTTTTTATAAAGATATGCATGAAATACAATTAATTATAATAGAAATAGTGAACCAATTGTTTCAAGAACCAAGAATATGATTGCGATAATGAATGTAGACAGTTTTTATTTTGAGTATATCTTTCATAAAAGTGAAAATTTACAGTTGAAGCCATTATTTCCTATTTATTGTATTGGTTTACCACTCTCCCATTCACAACTATTGAATATAATAGGATTAAGAATGTAAATATAATCATTCCTATAAATTATTTATAATTTTTTCCTCCTACGCAATTGTTGATCCATTTACAATGATGATCAAAGTCTTCGCAACACCTAATAGTAATTCTAAATTACCTATTACATTATTTACAATGTTTTGTTGTTTCTTTAACATATGCAATACAAAGTTCACAAAACTGAGTGAGCTAATGTTCTTCATAATCAAAAGCTTCTCTAATTTTCAAAAACTAAAATACCCTCTATTTTTTTATTATTGAATCACATAACTATCGGTGGGATCACAAATTGTAGTTTATAAACAATAATATATAGAAATTGAAACCAGAATGGAGAAAATGATAAAATGTGTAATCTAAATAAGATAATTGAATTACTTATTCTTCGAGAATTAGTGAATGTATGTATGTCATAATAACATTAAAAATGTAAAGGACATAGGTCAATATTTGTAAGATAGTTGGATTTTATGTACAACCACTTCTAACTTTCATAATTTAATATTAATATATATTAGTAACTCTTCTTAAGATATTATATTCATTAATATTTTTTGAAATGTACTCCATTATAAAATATAAAGCAAATTCTATATCTTAAACAAGATCAGTTTATGAATTAAATTAAGTGATATTTGAAATCAATTTTGTATTAAATAATATTATGAATTTAAATTGAACCTTATGAAAATGGTTTTAAGGGAAAGATCTTTTAAAAAGAAAAATCGAATTCTCTTAAGATATCTCCCAAAATCCAGTATTTTTTTAACTTTTTCACTATTTTCACTATTTCCTCTGAAAGAAATCCTTAAAAGTGTATAAATTCTTTTGCCTTTAATACTTAGTTAGAAATATGATATAATATCATAGAAACTTGAATAAATAGAAATTGACATAATTATATCAAATAGGATTTATCCTATTTACAGGTCTATAAGGATGATATTGTAGGATTAGAATAGTTAGAAATGATGAATAATGCAGTAAGTTAAACTCTAAAATTATAAATTGGATTAAATGCTAGAGTATCTTTAAATCTACTGTATTTTAGAAAATAAATATCCAAAATACACTAAATTAAGAATAATATAATAATTAATTATGACTCATTCTTAAATACAAATCTATAAAATATTTTAGTTATCTTAATTAGATTTCAATAATGAAGTTTGGAGTTAGCGCTCTCAGTAAATCAAAGACAGAATAATAATTGAATAATATATTTAATAATATAATGTCATATAAATCATTTTAACAATGTTTACTTATGACATATAGTGTAGCATTAGCAACATTTAGTTTTGCTTATAATTCTTATTTAATAAATGGTCCTTTAGATCATATAAGAATATGGATTGATATACAGTCCTCTTTTTAGGAAGGAGCAATGATGACATCCTTTAATTTTGGTGGATTAATTGGATGCATCATAGGAATTCTAATAGTAAAATCTACTTCGAGGAGATTAATGCTATTTATAATTGATGTTTTGTTGATTATTGGAACTGCAGGATTAAATATTCAAAACTATTATACCTTTATTTTATTTAGAGCGATTGCAGGAATTGGTAGTGGGTTAACAACTCTAGTGACACCAATGTTTTTAAAAGAAATTATTCCTACGTAAATTTATGGAGTCCTAGGAGGTCAAAATCTAGTATTGTATGTATTAAATATATGTAGATTATCTCTAGGTACAATTGTTTAATCTTTTTTTGCTCTTGGTTTCAAAGATGTTAAAGGATAAACTTCTGTTGATATGAGCTACTGGAGATTTTATCTTTTACCTCCTATTGTTATCTGCATAGTTAGAAGTCTCTTGTTAAAATTTTATTTCCCTTATGAGTCCCCAATATTTTCTATATAGATAGGAAATGGTATAATCTACTATTTAAATTAGTTTAGGCTGCTGAAAGATTTCTCAATAATATCTATCAAGATGATAATGTTTAATAACTAAAATAAGATATTCAAGCTTTAGTAAACAAGAGGAATGTTGAAAAAGCTTTACCAGGTTCAAGAGTATTTTTAGGAATCATGATTAACATATTTTATTCAAATTCAGGAATTACACCAATTATTTCTTATTCCACTAAGATATTTTAATAGGTAACTACTATTACTGTTGCTCAAATATTAACAATAGGAATGAGTATAATAAAATTCATCTTTTACTCAACAGGAGCTCAATTGACATAAAAATATGGAAGAAGAAAGCCCTTAATCATAGGAACTGGAATTCTATGTGCTGTTTTAATTAGTACAGGTCTAAGTTCAGCAATAAACGATAATTCGGATTATAATGATACAACATTAAAATCTATTGTAGTAGTTTACATTGTAATTGCTATTTATCTATATTTTGGGGTGTTTTTCAACACTTTTGGAGCTATCATACCTCTTTATACACCTGAAATTCTCTCAGGAATTTATTTAACAATAGCTCTTATATTTTAGTGGTCATTCAATATTACTGTGACTTTCTTATTTCCTGTTATTAGAGATTCTTTTGGTATATGTTATACATTTTACTACTTTGGAATAACAATGGGAGTGGCAACCATTTATTTTTCTATATTTGTTAAAGAAACTAAAAACCTTAATGATAAAGAAATTGATGCTTTATGGTAAAGGAAAACATCAAAAGTTAGAACATCTGATAAAGAAAGTTTGATTCAATGAATTATAAGTTTATTTAGAAATGTATCTAATAACCTATATTAATATTCTTATTAATTTTAATTTTAGATTAAATTATTTCTTTTAAGAGATATAAGGAATAAAGTTAAAATAATATATATATAAATATGATAACTTTTTTGAACATCGATATTAATTTAAAATCGTTTATTTTTATATTGATATAATAATATTTGTTATTCTCAATTCCTAATCATTCCATTTTAGCAAATCCAACAAATTTATTTTGTTTTCCCATATTTTTCAAATGATTAAAATGACCATTCCATGCTTCTTTAAATCCAGGAAGAAGATTATACTTTAGATTGTATTTCTTACAAACATCTAAAACTATAGGGGCTATTTCTGGATATAAATATTAGCTAACTCCAGGAAATAGATGATGAATCACTTAATAATTTAATGCTCCACAAAAATATGTCATTAACCAATTACCATGACTATAGTCAACCGAACTCTTAATTTATAAAACAGCCCATTCAATTGGCCATTATTCATTTGTACCATTTTTTGCTACTTTATCCATATTATTATAAAAGAATTCAGCCTCATCTGAAACGTGAGATACTTAAAAGTTGATAGCTAACCAATAGCCAGTTACAAATTCCACATAAACAAAAAGGAACCAAAATTAACATTAAGACATTCCAAAAACTTAAACAGGTAGATAATATCTCCAAAATAACCATAATAATTTACTACTAGCTTATCTTAATTTATCTTATAATGAAATGGGATTAACTTTGACAGGTCCATCAGTTTCTTTTAAAAATATTTCAAAAACATCATAATATCTAGATCTTAGAGATAATAAACCATATAAAACAGGCATATATAAATGTTAATATTTATACATAGCGCTCCATATTTATTCTTTCACAAGTCTTCTTACATCTCCTTCTTTTGTTTATGGAATATCTGGATCTGATCCCATAATATTTGTATATTAATGATGTCCAATAACATGTTAATTTTACCATGCTAACATAGATGAACCAGATATATAATCTAATGTCAATCTACCGAAAAACCACCACCATTTTTCATTATTTCCTACTGCTCCATGTGATGCATCATGCATTAAATGTAAAGTATTCAATGCTTATAAAATACCAAAAATAGTGCCAATTAAAATTCTTTTAGATAAGCCAAGGGAATCATCAATAAAGGTTAAATAAAATGTATAAATGAAACAAATCCATAAAGGAATTGCTCTAATTAATCCTGGGATTGGAGTTTTAGGATTTATACCTTTGGACTAAAAATATTTCTTAACTCTATCAGCACATTCCTTATAAAACCCAGAGTCAGGCTTAAAAGTTGGCCATTCAGTGGTAACTAGATCACCAATCCAATATTTCTCGAGTAATTTCTCAGGTTTATCTGAAAATGGATGATATGACTGAAATGCAAGAGTAGCATCTCTTCCACAATTTAACAATAAAAATTCTCTACCTCCTGGATGACTGTTCAAAAACGAGGTTACATCATACACTTTTCCTTTAATTGCCACATAAGCAGAAGATTAATTATCGTGTTTTTTCAATTCTTACCAAGTTAATTTTTAATTCTTAGATAACTCTTTTTATTGTGGAGTTTTCTTTTAGCTATCCAAATATAATGAATAAATCTCAGCTAAGATAGAAAATACTGGCAATAATTTGAATAGACCTTCAAAAGTGAACAAAGCTATAAGGAGAAATAATATGCCAAATTATGTTATGATACCTTCCATAATTTAAATTAATATCAAATAAATAATATACTGTAATTAAATTTAATGAAAAGAGGTTTACAATACTTCTTCTCAAAATAGAGAATGGAAATATTTTTTTTAAAAGATTGCGTGCAAGGATTTTAAGGAGAAATACGCATTGTAAAACCAGGATTTTTTGAGAAATATCTCTTCCCCATGGCTTTAGCATATTAAAATCTGCCAGGATATAGAAGAAGGTTTTTAGAATAATAAATTATAATTTAGATTATTACCTAACCTTGATGAAGAGAAGTTAGAAAATAAAATATAAAGAAGAAAGGATATTAAATTGTTTTAACAAAAAATTGCAGGAATTCATTTAGAATTTGTTAGACCACCTAAATTTTCAAATCCAGCTCTTCTTAAAGATCCAATAGATGATAAGTTAATTATCGAAGAAGTGCAATAAAGATTCAAATTATAAGTATGATATATGCATTTTTACCATAGATTACCAAAAACCATTTGTTGTCTATGGTTAACAAAATTAATACCTATGGATAGTTTACATTATAAATTGAAAATTATTACAGTCCAGAATTATAAGATTATACAACATTTCAAATTACTGTAGTGACTAAAAAACCAATTATGAAAGTCTAAAAGTTAATTGATGAAGTGGCTACAAAAGAAGAATAAAATAAAGACGATAATAAGGAATAATTGGATTAAAAAATAGGAAAATAAGGAAAAGAGAAGGAAACTTAAAAGTGAAAAATTATTATTATATAAATATAAATGAGTTCTATAGATTATGATAAAACCTTTGATGCCACCTTAGTAAAAAGAGACTAGATTACACATGATACCTATTTATTTGGGTTTTCAAGTGATGTTGATATTTAATTAGAGCCAGCTGAACATTTTCAGATTTTGTAAATGTTTATTTATTTACTAAAGAATGAAAGACTCAGATGGAATCGATATAAATAGAAACTATACTCCAATTATTTCATAAAAGGTTATAATTAATATTTAATTTAGCGTTATTTTGAAGTGCCAATTAAGATATACTCATTAGGATCATTAACTCCAATTTTAGCTAAAATGAGCATCAATACTAAATTATAGATGTAAAGAAAAATTGGTAAATTAGCTTATGTAGGAGCCAATAAATTTATCATAGCGTAAATACTTAGTTATTACTTTAGTCCAAAAATTAATAAACAATTTTAAATTTTTAAGACTATGTTAATGATTTGTGGAGGAACAGGTATTACACCTGCTTTCTCTATAATCAAACATGTTTGTTAGAACAAAGATCCACTTTAGATGCATCTATTATATGCTAATAAAACATCTTAAGATATTTTACTAAAAGATCAATTATCTAAATTCTAAAATGAGTGTCCTAATCTCAAAGTTACTCATATATTAGACAAAGAATCAAGTTTTAATGGATTATAAGGTTATGTTACTCTTGATGTATTAAAATAAGTCTTCCCATCTCCCGACAATTAAACTATAGGAACCTTTTGTGGGCCTACAGCAATGAATAAAGTTGTTGCCGAATTATATAAAAACTACAATTTATAAACTGTAGTGAAATTCTGAGATTATTATTTTAAATAAAAATTAGAAAGTATATTATCTTTCAAATCATTCTAGATTAACTTAAAACTAATCTACATAATTAAATTTGAAAATGTTTTTTGATTATATAATTAAAATTAAAGATAATTTCTAAAATAAAATTAGAAAAATATCTAAAGTAATTATAAATCATTAGCTAAGGAAATGAGTCTATACTTTGTTCTAAATTTGTTTAAAAAACTTTTAATAGATTCAATTCTACTTATAATAATTCTTAAAAACATTTTATTAGAGTATAAGATTAAACTAAATTATACATTTTTTTTTTGACTTTATGAAATACTACTATTTAATTCAGAAGAATTTCCTTAAAATATTATAGATTGGTGAAATGAAATAAACTAAAATGGTAAGAATAAGATAAAGATTATATTTAATTTATATAGAAGATACAATTTCAAAAAATTCTTTTAAGTTTCGCAATTATTGTTTAAATAATTTAATAATCGTTTTGATTAATGTTTACAAAATTTGATTATATTTAACAAATAGAAAAAGAATTAATTGATTCAGTATATACACTAGAATGTGCTTTGAAATATTCATAATCCAAATGATTAATAATACACTAAGTAAAATCAAAACTATAAAAAAAGGAATAAATCATAAATAAAAGTTAATTATATCCTATTTTTAGAATAATGTGGGACATTTAATTTATAAATAGCTAATTTTTTATTAGAGAGGTTAACTAGCAACGCTCTTTCTATGATGAGAAAGAGAGAAATCTGAGAATGTAAAGAGAAGAATAGTACGTATTAGGATTTTGATTATTTAGCTTTTGAAACACCAGATTTATTTAATGATTGATTTATGATATTAATAATTAGGCAAAGTCGTTTTTATTTAATTAATATTAATTCATGAAATCCATAATACTGATTGCCCTTATTGCTGTAGCCTTTACAGCTAGAGTTTAAGAAAGAAACATGGCCAAAATCTAAGCAGATTTAGCAAAGAGTACATATGGAAGCGCATTACTTCATTTGGTTGAGTTACACTCAATGGCAGGAGGTCCAGTTTAAGAATTGATTGATGCTATCGAAGAACTCATCAATGACTTAGAAGAAGAATTAGAAACACTTGAATTCAATTTCCAAGTTAGAACAAATGAACATAATGCTTTAGTTGTCAGCCTTGAATAAGACATTCAAGATGCTGTTATAGGTATGTAGCAAATGTAATTTTTTAGATGTCAATAACACTTAAGACACTCTTGACAACTTACTCTATCCAAGAAGAAATCAAATCTAAAGCAAAATTGATACCGTTATTGGATACTAAGAAGAGAATAGAAAGAACTATGATGAAGCTGTCCTTGTTAGAGAATAAGAGCATGAAGCATTCGAAGCTTAAGTTGCTGAATTAAATGATGCTACTGCTTCAGTTGATGATGCCCTTGCTCTTTTAGCTTCTTTGACAAATCCATCATTACTTTAAATTAAGAGATTCTAAAATACTTTGAAAAATATTGAAAATAAACTTAGATCAAGATCTAGAATGGCACCAATGATCAAAGCTCTCATTGCTTTAGCATCAAATTAAAACTTTTCAAATTAAGATGTTTTGAAATCAATTGTTGATGCTCTCAATGATTTTAGAAATGCTGTTGTAGATTAAATCAATGATTTAACAGCTTAAGAAGCTTAAGATGTTGTTGATCATGAAGCTTATCTTGAATAATTAGATGATGAATATGCTGGATTTGGAAGATAAATAGACAGAGCAACTGTTGATTTAACTGCTACTAATGGTATAGATATATTTATCAATAAATAGAAAAAATTGATTCATTGGTTGAATTTAGAGATTAAAGAGCAGCTGATTAAAAGTAATACACTGCTGAATTAGAATTAGAGAATAACACTTATGCCGAAGAAACTGATATCTATACCAACACTAAAAATGAATTTACCAGAGAATTGGGAGTTAGTGAATAAGCTTTAGCTCTTGTCTAAAGCGCAGATTTCTCAAACATTCAAGTTTGATATTAATAAAACAATAAATAAATAAATATTTCATAATTATGTTTTAATTCAAAAAGATAGCCAAATTGCCTCTGATACTAATTTAATGTGAATGTGGAAGGGAATTTTTACAAGAAGAAATGTATTGTTGTCTATCGTAATAATATTTGTTCATCTTAGATGTTAAAACAGTATGTGCAGATATTGTACATCAAATGAAATTTTCTGCTATTATTGTAGAAATTGCGGAGATGTTCAAATTACAAGTGAAACTTCTAACCTCACTGTTAGTTGTAGTTCTTGTTTTGAATGTCCTGTTTGCAAAAATGTATTACGTAGACAAGTAGATACTGAGAAGAATTATGGATTTACATGTTCATATTGTTTTTATACAACAAGATCAATTGGAGTAGCAGATCCTAATTTTCAATAAGTTTATGCAAAAATTAATAATGCTTATAAACTTGAATATGAAGCAGAGTTTAAGGATTTTTAAGAATAATATAATCGAATTAAGAGTATTGAGAATAATAATTTACTAATTAAAAAACAATAAAAAAATAAACATGTATTAAAATCATTAACATAATCATTTCCTAAAAATGAGGTATTGACTCATTACAGTAATGCAGATATTGATAAAATATCTAAAGAAAAAAACTAAAAAGTTATTTTCTAAAGGTATAACTTAGATATAAATAATAAATAAGTCTAGTTGCAAGATTATATTCCTACATCATAGAATGCAACATAGCTACCAATTCCTTTGGGATTATTAAGTAGAAAGAATAGAAAATGTAGAAAATGTTAAAAATTGATTTTTACTCTTTAATCAGAAAAAAATTCAAAGAAGTTTGCTTATAGTGTTTAAAATTTACATTACGACTATGCTCCTTATTTGCAAATAGGTAAAGTCTCCTATGTAAATAAGGAAAGAACTGAATTATCAGTTATAATATAAATGTTTAATAAAACAAAAAATGCCATTGAATATTCATTTGCACCTCTTGACCCCTAAATTTTAGAATAATTTAAACTATTAGTGGTGAAAAATCTCCCTTCACCCACCTTTACCTTCAATAATGAGAATATAGAAAGTGATGTTTAATAATATTAAAAGTTTGAAGCTATTTTAATTATTAAGGATGCAACAAAAATACAATTTGCATTTTCTGTATCAGCAAAAATAAAAATGCCCATGGATCAATAATAATTGAATTATAATGTAAATGTTTATATTGGAACATTATGAAATTTATATTAGTAATTAAATATATTATGATCATTGAATCTTCAATCGAATCTTAACTATTATCTAGTTTTACTTTAAGGTATTCGTATCGATGAATTCTCTTATTTCCTGGTTTTACATGATGTTTTTGCTTCAGATCTAGTTAATTTTCTTTCTGATTAAGGAGATTATTTTGTTGTCAATAGAGTTTGTAGTAATAATTTTTAATTCTTAAGTAATGAGATTTCATCTTTTATTGTTCTTTTTTCAGTCTCAAATTTTTATGCAAATTCGAATGTTTAGTATTTTAATTTATCAATTTCATGCCTATAGAGACTCAAAAGTTTATCATCATTTTATTACTGAGAAGTTGAAGAACGAGTAGGTACATTTAATGTTCTTTATGTACAAGCACCTTCTGAATCTAATTCTTCTCCTGTTAAAATGGAGGATTTTTTTGAATGCTTCCCAATAATCTATTTATCTGTTTTTTGTTAAGAAGTTTGAGACACTCTCAATTTTAAATTCAAATCATATATTACTTCATCCTTTTATTTTAACTGTTATTTTAGACTATCAATAATCAACTCATATTTTTATTTTGCTAATCTCATTAATTTATCATGTTCAAGTTATGCTTGCAACAATTGCTCTTATAATAATAATTCTTTGCTATAAAACTCTTGTTCTTGTTATACCAATTTCTGTTTTAATTATTGTATGGATTTCTAAATTTATAGTTCTTTTGTTTGAGCAATAGGCTTTGTTTTACTTAGATGATTTAATGAATCCGTATATTACTCTGGTTCTGTTTGATTTTTTGAATAATTTTGGAAACGACCATGTAAAAGTGATTTTATCTGTTCACTTGGTTTTATCATAGCTAATGATTCACTATTATAGGATGAATAGACTAAATCATCTGGGCTTTAGAATCCCTAATATAAAAATGGTCTAGAGGTCATTTAGACAATTATTTATTAATAATCAACTTAAATAATAGTAATTAATTGATAAAATAATTGAAAAATTATTAAAGACTCTAATTTTTTTCTGTAGATCTAATCCAATAAACTCATTCATATTTTTATTGTCATAAGATATATGAAATCTCAACAACTTCGAAACAAGAGTTTCACCCTCTTATTATATAATAATTTTATAGCCATCTAATTATTATCTCTAAAATCAAATATATCTTCTCATGGTATCTATAATACTATAGTCTAGGAACTATATTTTTAAAATTTAAAATAATATATCTCAAGATTATAACTTGTAATTTTTTGAGATAAAATTTGTAGTTATTGTAACTTTTTAAATACTATTATATTATCAAACCTATAATTATTGATTGTAAGGATATTAATGAATACAATATTTAATTATTTATTTTTTATTTTTAAATATGCAATTTGGTGAATTTCAAATATGCAAAATAGTAATCATAATAAATATATTAATATATCAAAACTTTACAATCTCGATACTTTATTACGCTAACAGTTTCTATTATTCTTAATTTAATAATGTATTCTTTTTCAGATCCTTATATTTTCTTTACAATAATTTTCAATTTGATTATAATAACTTTAAGAATTTCTTATAATATTAAAATGAATTCATTTTAAAAATAATTTAATAAATATATAATTTAGAAATAGATTAAAATTTAATAGTATATCATAATAATGATAATATTTCACTTTAACCCCATTTAATTGGCTATCCATTTTACCAAAATCCTTTTCTAATTTTATTTTTATAAATAAATGCTCCATCACCATGTTATTTACCATCTTTCCAATTACCTTTATAGATTCTGCCATCAGACCAATCTAATTCTCCGTAACCTTCTCTTTAATCTTTTTCAAACTAAAAATGGATTTTAATTAAATTACATTTCCTTTGTATATTTTTCCATCTGGCCAAGTATATATTCCAAAACCATGCATTTAATTGAACATCCATTCACCTTTATACTAATATTCGTTCAGCATAATACCTATTTGCCATCTTTCCAAGTATATTCACCATTTCCATGTGGCATACCATCAAGTAATTCCCCTTCATATTTAGAACCATCAGGCCAACGAAATATTCCAAAGCCAGTTTTTTATCCATTTAAATAATTTCCTTCATATCTTTAACCATTTTTCCATTCCTCAAGCCCTTTCTCATTATAATTAATATTAATTACTCCATGTTATTTATCATCTACCCAATCCCCATTATAAGTAGTTCCATCTATAGTTACATATTTTCCAGTTCCCCAAGCTTTATCATTCCTCCATTAGCCTTAATAACTTATTTTATACAAATGATTATTTTACTAATCCCCGTTAGGAAGCACCATTCTACCATAACCCTACTATTAATCATTACACCATTCTCCTTCATACATTGATTCTAAAAGATATAACTATTTTCCAAATCCATGTCTTTTGCCATTTTACCATTATCCCATGTAAATTAATCTAAAATCTATTTTATTTTTACCCTGAATCAATTTGAACTGGACCAGCATAAGTAAGTGTCTGATCTTTAATTATTGGGAATGGAAAAGGACCTTTAAATTGTTAATATAAATACCTAAGGAATTATAAATAGTTAGGGCAACCGGGCATAGTTAGTCAAATATCTATACTATTAAAGAATGCATATATACATTAGGGTTTTCAATCAACACTCCTCTATAACTCTTAATACTTTCATAATGCTCTTGCTGTGCTATATTTTAATCTCAACTAATACATCTATTTTCTCTGATCTTATTGGTGAGCTTGGAGTATCATTTGATTCCTTAATTTTTATCTGTTCCTTTACTTCCAGATTTTCATTGCTTACATGTATTGGACCTGGAATATCAGTGAATGATTCTTTATCTTATGAAGCATTTGCACAACATGACCCCATCTTATAATTTTAATTTATATATAATAAATTATTTTTATTAACTACTCATCATTGAAATCAATCTAATCAAAAACTCAAACATTAAACTTATTTTGACTTTTCTTTGGGATTATCAAAAATTCCTTTGGTAATTTATTTGGACTTTTAGAAGATTTTATAGGGAACTATTCTAATTCTTATTATTTATTTTTTTGATCAACATTACAAAATGTAAATCCTAAAGAGGATAATTCTTCCATACTCTTACGAGCATTCTTTTAACTACATTTTATGAAAAGTATTACTTGTTCTGTTACTTTTATTATTTATTACAATGTCTTTCCGTTTGAGAAGTACTTGCTCTCAATAGATTAGCTTTTTAAGCATCATTATTTATTATCAGATTATTTATAATAGAATCTTTGACTAAGTTTTACTTTTTTAGTTAAATATTTTCTTATATTAATTATTGTATCAGCTAAGAATTATCTTCGTAACATTTTGTTACTTCAGCGGAATTAGGCAGTTGTTAGTTGTCGCTTATTTTCCTTGATTTTATCAGAGAAGGAATTTAATTGAAATTAGGTTCTGATTATTTCGTCGTAAGCTTTAAATTGCTTGTTTTGCCCATCTATTTCTAAGAATATTTAATACTTTCTAACTTTTTTCGGGAATCTTTGAAGAACATCCTTGATCAGGTTTCGTTTCAGTTACATTTTTTTAAATGGATATGAAGAATTTCTTATCACTTGTAAATTTTATATTCGACTTCTTTGTTGAAAGCATCGAGAATAACTTTTCTTTGGTTATAATAAATATATAAATTACAAATATTCAAACAAATAAATTAAATATCAATCTCATATTGTAACCAGTGAAATAAATGTATTATAAAATAGAGAAGTATTAAGAATTATTTAAATTCATTAGCTTATAAAGATTTATATTTTATATTGATTTTATTTTCTTAAGAACTTTAAAGGGGTAGTTATATTTATTCATTAAGAAAAAATCGTAAAACAAAGATTATATATTATTAAAATAAAACATCAAGCATAAGTTTAGTAATTTTAATTAATAATAAATATAATAATTTCATTATGAGTTTTAGAATTTAAAAATAATATTAAAAAAATAAATATATAAAAGGAAGAATTAAAGAAATATTGATTTATATTATATTATGTTAAATAATTTTTGAAAATAGAAAATAATCAATTAATTTATCTAAATAATTAAAATGATTCGTATAGCTCATAGCAAGTCAGTGGCACGCTTTTCTGGAGCATTATGGGGACCAATTCATGAAAGACCAATAGTAGATAGAGTGATGTCAACATCATAATGGCCAGTCCCATACTATTAAAGAATTTTTAAAGCATATCCTGTTAGATGTAAATTTTAATTGTGAAAAAGAAAACAAATAAACTTGGGCAATGAATTTAGCTGGAGCAGAAATTCATGATATCAATTGGTATTGTGCCAAGCAAGCCTTAAGCAGAACTCTTAAAGGCAGATAAGCCGTTGAATATGTTGAAAATAATATTCCAACATAAAGTAAATAAAAATATTTAAGAAAAGGCTATATTGTAATTCAAAAAGATGTCTCAAGAATGGCTAAAGCTTATGTTAGTGATTTAAGTCTTTTCCTTAGCGTTGCAAATAAGGAAAGTAAAGTCATATTAGATTCTGTTGAATTGATTTGAAATAAAGAAAACAATAACATATATAAATATGCCTTACATATTCCTACTAAAAATAACAAATCAATTCAATATTAAATAACCAATCAAAAATTAAGAGATGCTTAATTCAGAATAAAATATTTTATTGCATTTTCATTTCTAAAAAAATCAGAGATTTCTTTTATCTCTTATAATAATAAATGAATTCTTTTATTCTGAATGAATGGCTCTTTAAAATTCAGTTATAAATTTAATACAGAAATTAAACAGATAATTTACTTCTTAAAAATTATTCTCATTTCTTTGTTATGAGTCTTAAATATTACTTGTTTTTAAAACTTCTTAAAATATTTTATTTTTATGATTTCTGGTAGGATAAACTAATAAAAGATTTAAATAAGAAATGATATAAAATTTAATAATTTTCTTTAGACTAACTAAAATATCTGTACATTATTGTTTATAAATATTTATAGCTTTTTTTAAAGTTTATATAAAAAGACTTAAATATTAAACTTATACCTATAAGTAAAAGATTTTTGGTTAAAAAAGATTAAAGAAAACCGAAACATTATATATTAATGCCTTCTTTTATATTTTTATCACACAACAAACAGTTATTGTTTATTCTCTTAATATTTGTGAGTATAAAATTTGATTGTTGTATGTTTGGCCTTAAATCTATGTGTTAATGCATAAACACTAAAAGGACTATTTTTACTTGTGGTTAGACAGGCTAAATGATTTAAATTTACATGAGGTGGAGGGGATAAAGAATTAACATTGCTGAAAATCTAAATTAAATGATCAAATATTTCTTATTAAGATATTTATGGTTTAGCATCTTCAAGTTCCATTTAACCTTATGGTCTAATATCTTTATTCCACATATTATTAAGTTTTTTCTCCTTTTCCTAAAAATGATAAAATAAATATTACTTCTATATAATAATATTTGAGTAGATGAGGAGGAACAGGAGGAGCTTTGTCATTAAAGTTAAAATCTTAAATAACTTACTTTTAATTCTAAATAATAGAATCATTTGGGGATTTTTCTGGTTTAAATTATTGACTTGAGTCCATAAATTCTTTAGCTTTATTTTCCACTTTAGTTGTGTCTATGACATTATTTATATTGCCATGTTCATCCGCAGTTGTTGGATCATCTGGAGAGAATCTCCAATCACCATCTACTATAAATTTATAATGATGAAGTCCTTTTGGTAAAGGTATCACAATGCTAAATTCTCCTCCCTTGTCTCTCTATAGTTAATGAGTAGTTTTCCATTAAGAGAATGTTCCTGCTACAAATACCTTTTATCCACCGAAATTCCATTTAAATTATGTATTTACAAATTCTTGTTATGTTTATTCTATATCCTTGATACTTTTAGCGGATTTGTCACTCATAGAGCTATTTTATGATTGATTATACCCTCCAGAATTCATGTAATTGATCGCATGTTCATGCCTTTATGTCTCTGTAACTAATTTACTACTTTAAGATCCCATAAAATAAATTTAATTATAAATCACAATTTACTTCTAATCAACTTTTTTATTCCGTCAATTAGTTAATTTTATTTTCTTAATTATCGAAATAATCTATGTGTTTGTTATTGATAATGTATGTCTCTATTATTATAAATTTTTAAAAATATTTCTTCAATTATTACTTTTCACGATTATTTAAATAAATGATATCTTAAAAATACCCTATTCATTCATTAATGAAATTGTTTTGCTTTAATTAATTATAAATAGCTGATTTTTTATTTAGTTATAAAATTAACCAAGCGTATATTAATCAGCAAAGATTTTAACTATAAATTTCTTCTTCTTCTATTAGCTCAAAGTAGATTTATCAATTAATAATTTTGAAAAAATACTAAGCTCTTCTTGCTATAACTTAGTAAAAGCTTAGTTCTGTTCCTGTAAGGGTAGAAAACAGAAGATTTCTAATAAAAAAAGTCTGTAAATTGTTATATTAAAATAAAGTAAACAATACAAGCAAACTATATCATCATAAGAGCCATATAATAAGACAATGGAATAATAGCAATAATATCCTAAACGAAAAAATCTATTAAAATTGAAAATTCTGATTTGTATATGTATATGTATATTATCCAAAACTATTATGTTTTAAAAATTTTCATATAAGTTTTTTATTCAATCATAATTTAAAAGGTGTCTTAAACTATTAATTATAATCATTTGATAGTATCTTAACAATAAATATCAAAATTGTTCATCCAGAAGTATTGAATAAAAATTATTTTTAGTCTTGCTCCTCAATTGTAATAAGGTAATATAAATGTATTTATTTCTTCCTTACATAAATTTGAAAGAAAAAAAAATCATCAGGTTTAAATTAAAGGAAAAAGCCTTGATGTCCTTTAATTATCAAATTTCTCATAATTCAGTTCTAATATTAGAACTCCTGTTAAATCTTTCTATTTTAAATTCTTAATGAACTATAAGTCATTTTTCAGCAATTTTTATCACAAAAACTAAATGAAACAAAAAACGTAATATATAATCCATTCTTATAAAGAAAGTAGATCTGTGCAAACATCATTTTTTTCATCACTGGAATATTTAATCTATAACAAATACTTCATAATTTAGGTTTTGAGAATGAGTATCATCTCAATTTTTGTTAAATCAAGATCATTTGCAGCTTTTTAGAAATTTGCCAACACAACTTAATTTAATTAAAAAAATGAATGATATACTGTATATCTACGATGATGAGCAGGTAAGATTTCTGTTAAAATTAGAATACTTATAAACCGTTCAATGTGCTCGGATAGTTTGGTAAAGTGAGATAAATTTGCAAAGGCTTCTCCTCAAATTCATTTTAGATACTTTCTGAAACAGGGTGCCTATATTATATTAGCTATGAGCTATCCTTTTATTAGCTGCCATTTAAGAATGAGAAAATTAAGTATATCACAACAAACAAAAATGTGACTTTGGCACTTTCATATTCAGGGTAAGTGTATTCGTTTGGAGAAGATAAAAACCATTATGGCACGCTTGGAATTTCCAAGATATACTTTTTACCTATTCCTAGTAGAATTGGAACAGATTTTAAACAAGTATCACTTTCCACTAATCTTGCTTGCGGTCTTGATTATTCAGGAAAATTGTGGACATGGGGACAAACACCGATTGGTAATTCAGAAATACCTTATATTGTAAACACCTTAACTATAAAAATAAATAGAGTTTGTGCTGGAAAGGATTACATTTTACTTATTGATGGTATTTTTACATTGTACTTAAAATTTAGGATCTTCTAATATATTTTTATTATCGGATTCTTTTAAATCAAGTTTTTATAGCAATTAGAAATGGGCTCTTTAAAAATTCAAATAATTTACGAACGAACATCTTGTTATTTCTGAGATTTTAACTAACGATAGATATTCATTTTTGCTCACAAGTATCAAATTAACTTAAACATTTAGATAAAAATGAGCTATACTTATTAGTTTTAAGTGAATTATTAATAAAAAAGTTGGATATTAGATTAAAAATTCATAATGTCACACAAAATGATACTCATCTTTTTTGTTTAACTGAATTATAATAGTTTATAAAAATAGACAAAGCTAATCTTTGTTAGAATGAGTAAATTGAAATGAAAGCTCTTTACGAATAGATTCGATATGAAAATGCTGAAAAAGCTCTGCATTCAGCTATTTTACCTCAAAATATAATTAAATTCACTTTCAACTCAATATAAGGTTTTATTGTTGATCGAGAACGTTTTATTGATGGAGCTCAAAAGAAAGTTATTTCTTCCATTCAAACCTATTAATAATAATATTCTCTGTCGGAGGCTCATAAATAAGAAACTTAATTAAAACTCTCGATAATAAATCATTAAGTAAATCGCACTCCTAGTAAAGTTGTGATACCCTTATAAAAATCTAGAATTTATTATTCTCCTTAACCTATAGTTGTAAAGTCAAATAAATCAGCAATAACTCCTTTGAAATAGTCAGCGGTTCTTCCAAAATCATATCTTTCTCGCACACCAAATATGTAATAACCTTTAGTTCGCTCTTTTGTAAACTATAGCGAAAGCAGGACAAAATCTCCTGTAAAAAAGGCTAATTTAATGAGACTTCTAATCTAAGATGTTCAACTTACAATAAATTCTACATATAACTATCCTTAAATTGCATTTGAATTTAGAGAAAGAGTTTATTCTAACAGAAGTAGTTCAGCTTAAGACATTAGATAAATGATAAAAGAAATAAATCCTAGAGCTAACAGTTCAGAAAAAGAAAAAATTTAAGAATTTATTCATAAGGAAAGAACTTATGATTAAGAGCTGAACAAATAAATGGAAACAGTAAGATCTTAATTAGAAGGTTTAAAAAAGTAGTCTAATTAATCTGAGGATATATTTGAGGACGCAACTTCCAAGAAAAAATAAAGCATTGCAGATGATTTATCAGTAGGCGAAACTGGAACTTAGGATAAAGATACTAACTATGTTTAAAGTAGAATTTTAGGTCATAAAAAATATTTTACAAATCCATCCAATGCTTCTCCAATCATGTCATCTCCAGCAATATAAAGATTTGATGAAACAATAAAATTCTTCGAAGAAGAACTCTTAATTAGAAATAGGCAGAAATAAGATAGGATGTTAATCAGAGAAATAATATTTTCTGACTCTTCAGCATATGTGAATGATGAAAATTTGTATGCAGTAAGAGGCAAAGACTAAATCTTAATTGCAAGTAGAGTCATTAATGGAATTATAGATCAAAGTTGGGAATAAACAAGCAACAATAAATACAAAAAAATTATTTCAAAAAATGAACCTATATAATACTTAGAAGAAGATATAAAAATATATGATGGAAATTGCATAATTAGAAAGTAAATTAGAAAGGCACCAGAAATACTTACAATAGGGGATGGAATAAATGAAGAATAATAAAATGGTGAAATTGTTGAAAATAGAAGATTAGTTGAAAATAATGAATCTTTGACTTAAATGAAAGCAGACGGGTGGAACTTAGAGAACATGCAAAGACTTGAAAGAAATCTTGGAATAGAGTAAATATAAATTCAATAATTGGAATCCAGCTAAAAGGTTTAAGTAAAGAAATTTTCATCAGATTAAATAAATAAATAAGTAGAACAAAATAAGAATAATATTAAAGATTAAGAGTAAAAAGATAAGAAAGTTAAATTTATAGAAGAAGAATTATTAAGGTTCAACAAGGATACAGGAAAAATAGAAAGACTGTTAATTAGAAAACCTTATAAAGAGAATTCTGAGCAATAAGATGAAGAATATTGCTAGAAAGGAATAAAAGTTCTATCTAGAAGAATAATTGAAGATTCTCAACCTAAATAAATTATGTTAAAGGATGGATGGAAAACCACTTAAGAAGGACATTTATAAAGAGTTTTATCAGAATAAGAACCAGAATAATTTGTAGAGGAAGAAATATTAATTTATAACCCAATAACAAAAAAGTAAGATAGAAAATTGGTAAGAAGACCTTTCTTAGATTATTAGTTGTAAGAAATAAGCGAAGAATTGGATGAAGATAGTGATTAGGGGATCAAAATTATAGCTAGAAGAATAGTAGAGAGGGATCAAAAAAAGTAATAAGGATAAGAATGGCAGAAAAACTTTGAAGGAAATTATGAATTATAAATTTCACTTTCTGAGCCAACTTAGTATGTGGAAGAGGAAATTCTAATGAAAGATAAAAATGGTAAAATAATAAGAAAATTAATCAGAAGGCCAATTGAATAGTTTAAAGGAAAAATAGGAAACAATTTAAAAGAAGTTGATAAAAATGGAAATATTGTATTATCGAGAAAGATAATAGAAAACACAAATTCATTAAAAAATTGGAAATAAAATGGAAAATTATTTGAAAAGGTCTTACAAGAGGAACCTGAACAATTTGTTGAAGAAGAGATAATAATAATAAATCCTAAAACAGGCAAACAAGAGCGTAAATTAATTAGACGTCCTTATGAGAATGAGGAGGAGGTTGGAGATCAATTGAATGAATCGATTGGTAACAACCAAAAAGTGGTAGCTAGAAGAATCGTTTAAAATGATGGTTCGTTAAGTGAATGGAAAAAAAATCAAAAAACTGGATAGCTAGAGAAAATAATTGTACAGAATGAACCAGCTAAATATATAGAGGAAGAAGTCTTAGTAATGAATGAAGAAACTGGTAAAATGGAGAGAAAATTAGTAAGAAAGCAATATCAACCTGGTTTAAATGTGGGAAATAATTTGTAAGAAACTGATTAGAATGGAAATAAAATTCTTGCAAGGAAAATTATTGAAAATACATTATCAACTTAGCAAGTTGAAAAAGAAGGATGGAAAAATAATTTAGGAAATTATGAAAAAACCTTATCAATTCATGAACCAACTTAGTATATTGAAGAAGAAGTTATTATAATTAAATAAGGAGGTAAGCAAGAAAGAAAAATTATAAGAAGACCTTTAGATGATGATGAAAACATTGTTGAAGGTGAGCAACTCTTAGAAGAATTAGGAGAGGGATATTATGTCGTTTCAAGAAAAGTTGTTGATAACGATCTTTCACTTGCTTCATCAAAATGGAAGAAAAATAGTGATGGGAATTACGAATAATCATTAGGAATTGAACCTTCTTAATATATTACAGAAGAGGTTCTACAATTTAACAATGAAACAGGCTTGATGGAAAGAAAACTTATAAGAAAACCTTACTTGGGCGGTAAGGTTTAGGAAGGTGATTAATTAAATGAAGTAGATAAGAATGGAAATAAAGTGCTTTCACGTAAAATAGAATCTAATCTTTAACCTAAAACAGCAAAATAATTATGGTAAAATGTAGGAAAGTAAGAAGAAATCATTCTAAATTCAGAAGAACCAGAACAATTCATAGAGGAGGAAATAATTCAAATTAATCCAAAAACAGGAAAATTAGAGAGAAAAATAGTCAGAAAACCTTTGAATAATGAAGAGATAGATAATTTATAAATGGGGTAAAATTTGGAAGAAGACTTAGGAAACGGTAGATAAATAATTTCAAGAAAAATTGTTTAAAATGATCAATCAAATTAGGCTTTGAAGCAACAAGGTTGGGTAAAAAATAGCGATGGAAACATGGAAATCAAATTCCAACCTGAACCTGCTAAATATGTTGAAGAAGAAATATTAGTGTAAGGAGAGGATGGAATTGTTTAAAGAAAACTAGTAAGAAGACCATACTTACCTTAAGATAATAAACTGCAAACTGGAGCTGTCATAGAACAAGACTAAAATGGAAATAAAGTAGTTTCAAGAAAGATTGTTTAAAATAACAAGTCAATCGATTAAACATGGAACTAGTTAAACAATGGTTCTTTAGAGAAAGTGATTTCATAGCAAGAACCTGAAGCCTATATTGAGGAAGAAATCATAATAATAAATCCCAAAACTTAACGATAAGAAAGAAGATTAACTAGAAGACCTTTGACTCAAGCAGAAGTAGGAGAAATAGGAGATAATCTTTAAGAAGGCGACGGCACTAGAAAAGTGGTTGCTCGAAGGATAATCTCCAATGAATAATCGATGGAACAAATGAAAGATTGGCAACAAAAATCAGGATAGATGGAAATTTAATTAGCCTAAAATGAGCCAACCAAATATGTTGAGGAGGAAGTTCTTTGTTATGGAGAAAATGGATTATAGAGAAAATTAGTAAGAAGACCATTAACTAAGGAAAATTCATAGATGGGAAATAACTTAAATGAAGTAGATAAGGATGGAAATAGAATTTTATCAAGAAAAATAGTTGATAATTCTTAATCTCTTAATTAAGTTCAAAAGGATTGGCAAAAAGGTTAAAATGGTACACTTGAGAAAATAATCTCATAAGAGGAACCTGAACAATTTGTTGAAGAAGAGATAATAATAATAAATCCTAAAACAGGCAAACAAGAGCGTAAATTAATTAGAAGGCCAATTTTCAAAATTAATGAAGATATTAATTATGGAGAATGTATAAATGAATAAGAAAAAGAAGGAGAAAAGATTATTGCTCGTAGGATAATATAAAACTAATTCTCTTCTGATATTTTAAATTAACAAGGTTGGCAATAAAAATAAGATGGCTCATTTGAATAAATAATTTGTTCGGCAGAGCCAACCAAATATATCGAGGAAGAGATTTTAGTGATGAATAGACAAACCTCGCAACTTGAAAGAAAGATAATTAGAAGACCATTTTCTCCTAACTCTAAAAATCTTAAATTAGGAGACAATTTATCAGAAGTTGATAGTGAGGGTACACAAGTGTTATCAAGAAAAATCATTGATAATGTATCTCCAGTTTAATCTTAATAGAAAGAAGGATGGAAAGTAGAATAAGGTAAGCTTACTAGGCTAGTTAGTTTTTCTGAACCAGAGTAATTTATTGAGGAAGAAATCTTAATTATCAACTAAAATACAGGAAAACAAGAGAGAAAATTACTAAGAAAACCATATATTTAAGATAACAATACCTAATTTGGTGATGAAATAGAAGAATAATATTAAGGATATAAAGTAATTTCTAGAAAACTTGTTCAAAATAATATTTCTTCAGAAACCAAAAAAAAAGAGGGGTGGATAAATAATAAGGAAGGTCTTTTGGAAAAAGTTATTGCATCTTCTGAACCAACAAAATATATAGAAGAAGAAATTTTAAGTTTTAATAAGGAAACAGGTTAATTAGAGAGAAAACTCTTAAGGAGATAAATTTAAGATAACCTTGCGATAGGAGATTAGATTCAAGAAGTTGACCCTTTAGGAAATACAATTTTATCAAGAAAAATAGTTGACAATAATTCTAGTAAAGGTTGGGTTAAATAGAAAAATGGAACTTTAATAATGCAGCTATCTGAAAAGGAACCTGAATAGTATGTAGAAGAAGAAGTTTTGCTTACTGATAAGGATGGTTAATAAAAATTAATTATTGAAAGAAGACCATTTCTTTATGGTGAAGGAAAAGTTGAGAGAACTGACGGTGGATTTGTTTTATCGAGAAAAGTTGTATAAAATAATTAAACACTAGCTGCATTGAAATAAGAAGGATGGATTAAAGATGAAAAAGGAATATTGAAAAAATTAGGAGGTTAACCGATGACTAATACAACTTTATCCTAATAATTAATTAATTAAGATTCTTAATATTTTGAAGAAGAACATTAAGTATCTAATCCTAAAACAAATGAAATGGAAATAATTATATTAAAGTTCCCTTATAATATTAATAAATAAATTGGTAAAAGATTAAAAGAATAGGATTCTGATGGAAACCAAATCATAAGCAGGAGGATTGTTACTAATCTTGATTTGGATTACAATCCTTATTAATTTGTAGAAGAAATTGTTGAAATAGCAAATCAAAAATCAGGATAAACAGAACTGTTTGCAATATAAAAACAAGTTAATATTACAGAAGTCTAGATTGGAAAAAATTTAAATGAAAAGCAACCTAATGGTTTTATCATTAGATAAAGGAAGGTTATCAATCAATTTTAGATTGATAGTCTATAAAGTTGGAAAAAGATTACTGATGCTCCAAAAGAATATTTTAAATAGCATGCTAATATTAATATAAAAAGATCCATGTATTAGATAGATGAAGATAGCTAAGAGTAAAGAGATTCTTAGTATCGATCTAATGAAGAATTAAATAGCTAAGGAATAAGAGTATCTGATTTTGATGGATCTAGAATTGATAAACTTCTTGTCAATTCTAGTGATAAAAGAAAATTGTAGCAATAGAAAACTTTAGAGGAAGAAATTTTGATATAGAATTCTTAAACCAAAAAAATTGAACGTCGTTTACAAAGAAAATAAATTTAAACAGACTAAAATGTAGAGATTGGAGATGATTTGTTTGAGTAAGAAGAAGATATTGTAATTTTGAGTCGACAACCAGTAGAATCGAATTCCCCATAAGATTTAATGAAAAAAGGTTGGTATGAGTATAGCAGCAATATTTGGTAAAGAATTTTAAGTAAAAATGAATCCTTCTAAATGATTGAAGAGGTTGTAAAAGAAGGAAAAGGGAATAAACAAAAAATAATTATCACAAGAAAATAATATAAAGAAGAAGTACAGATTTTTGGAGAGGATTTGAAAGAATAACTTGGTTAAGATCAAATTTTAGTTAGAAGAATTAAAGTATCCAATAGATCTTTAGTATTTTATAAAAATAATGATTTTACTAAAAATAGAGATGGAAACTACGTAAAAGTAATTTTATCAAATGATAATCCTAATGTTTAATTAAAAATTCCCAAATATTAAGAACCAAACCTGAAAAAAAGTAAATCTAGCTCCTCATAATTATCTCTTATTTAGGCAATCGAATAAACATAGTTGACAAAATCAAAATCATTAATGAATGTCGGCGAAAATGTAAATAAAACCTAAGGAACCAATAAAAATTAATAACAAACAAATGAATAATTTATGGATGATCAAGCAATTATTAATAGAACAAATATTTCTGATATATCAGAGACTGATAAAATGTTTCTAAAATAATTAGAAAGAAAGGATCATAGCAAAAAATGTTCTTAATAAGATATTTTGAGAAATAGAGTAGGATCTGATAAAAACAATAGAAGTTCCTCAAGTCCTTTTTCAGATTAAGATTATAATATGAGTTCAAACTCAACTATTGGAATCAAAATTATAAAAAGGCTTATACAAAAAATGATTTCAGATAAAGTTAGAATAGGATTTGATGAATTTAGTTTAATAAAGTAAAAATAAATATAATATTTTAGTTAAAAATATAAGAGATTTTCGAAGGCTATTCGATTAATTAAAAAGTATGGAACTTAATATGCATTTGCTTCTTTAAATGAACATAGGTTAAAAACCATAATAGAATTTAACGAGGATGATATTATTAAATACAATTAGATGCTAACTGAAAATAAAATATAAGCCATGGAGCATATTCCAGAATAAGGATAATAAGCTGAACCTATTGAATTGAGTCCGGATGAAAAAGGATCAAGGCCATTAGTTAAATCTTAATCATAAATTTTACCAAAATAATTAAATTTTAGAAACTCATTCACTGCTACCCCACAAAAAGAACAATAATCAAATAATCAAGTTAAATCTGGTTAGCCTGTTAGAGCTGCATAAGCACCATCAACCTCAATTATAATTTCATCACCCCCTCCATCCTAACAAATAGCAAGGGGATCTAACTCTCGTAGCTCTACTATTAAGACTGTTGTCAGCCCTTAGCCACAATAAACTTAATAGTAAATTTGAAATAATATCTTAGCGCTGCTTAATAAAAATTTTCCTAGCAAAGCGATGATAAAAAAAAAAGTGGTTAAAATACAAGCTACAGCACTCAAAAAAGTAATAGATAGCTAGAAGTTTCATCAGTAAAAATTAATTATATAATTAAGGTGAATTAAAGTTAAAATGCTTCTTAAATATCGATTAAAAACCCAACTTAATCGTTAGCTGCTTAATAAAAGGAAAAAATATCACAATAATTTAAAAAGATGGGATCATATTCTCAAAAATAAAAAAAATGAAAATTTTAAAATTTATTATCAAATTGCTTAAATATTTCAACTATCTGACTCATATTCTAGATATTCAATAATCTTATTAATTTTAAAAGCAATTTAATTCATGTTATAACTTTTTCATTAATAAAACTCTTTAACCACAAAATGAACACTCTTCGGTTCGACTTCCACAGGCTATTTAATGATCATAAAAATCACTAGTAAAACTCAAATTACAGTATGGGCACGTATCTTCTTTAGTTTTACATTTTTGTTAATGATTTTAAAAAGTATTTATACCTTAACTATATCTAAATAATATACTATCGAATTTTTATTTACAAATTTAACACTAAAACACTTTCTTTTCTTATTATTCTTAACAATAAGGTGTATGTAATTCCAATTATTTATTTTAAATTAGCTAGCCGCAAAATTAACACTTCGTTTTTTAGAGTTTACAGAAATCTAGATGCTTCTAATGCTCATCTTTTTAAAAAAATTTAAAACAAAAATGACATTTAATACATTAATGATTAGGAAGATCCTCTAAAATGAAAATTAATGAAAATTTTTACTTTAAAATATTTTACAATTTGGGCATTTTTATTTTTCATGGTAATTTAAATGATCTTCCTCATCATTGAAATCGAAATTTTATTCACAAATACTACATTTCTTAATATTATTAACACAGTAAAGTTCGTGAATTATTTGATTTGATTGCAATATTTCTTAATTACAATTCCTGCAAATGATATATTCATTCATCATATAATATAAAATAAAATATTATTTTGATTCAATCAAATACAAAGCTAGGAACATTTTGTACGCCATTTCCATTTTAGTTTACTCTCCTTTATTTAGGGATCTGCTTTTATATTTAATTGTGAGTCTAATTTTAACTTACAGATAAAGGATCATATTAAGTTATTTGAGAATTTTTCTCATTATTTAACAAATTATTATTAATAGGAGGTTATAGAATCGCAGTATTTTTATCGTTGTCTTTTGACTCAATTTATGATTAATTCTAAGATTTATCATGAAAATCATCTTTAGATTGTTTCATATCATTTTACTAATTTACTATAAAACTTTAAACCTCCAATCCTTTTTATTAAGTTTGATTAGATAAATGATTGAAGAAATCTTCAGGATTCTCAGATACTTATTTTATAGATTATACTTCTCTATTTTACTAACTTTAGTTTTCTATTTGAATCTATTAAGATTGTAATTATTAATCTTATTTGATATCAGGTTGAATCTTCCTAACTTACTTCGTTTATTTTTTATTGGGAGGAGGAGGCTGGTTAGCTTTTTTTTCTGAAACATTCGTTTATTTTGGAAGCGATTCTTATTCTTTGGAATTTCTTTTTTTCTTGTCAGTTTATTATTGTTGTAAATCTTCCTTTTATTAATTTTTATTAATTTCCTATTATTTCTATTATTCCAAATTTACTTGCTAGAGGGATTTCTATTCTAAAGGCTAATTATCTACGATTTAATTTGAAACATTCTTTATTTAATTCTAAGATTTATCATTTGAAGTTTATTCTTATTTTTAATTTTATTTTTCTGTTATTTTATTCAACATATCCTTTAAGATCATTTGTCTTTCTTAAAATGATACTAGTGTTAAATTTTATGGATCTTATTTATTGACTTTTTTTGCTAAAATTAATTAGGATTTTAATTATAATATTTCATTTTCAAAAATCTACTTCTATTTATTCATATCCTATAAATGTTATTCTTTTATTCTCTTCAATTCTTGTTAATAAAATTCGTTTTATATATACATTTCTTTATTTTTTTATTTTAATTCATTAAGTTCATTATATAATTAAATTATGTATTCATTATCTTCCTAATTTACTTAATCATTGATATTTTTTAATAAGCTCTTGCATAATTTACTTTAAGAAATGTCAATATCATCTTAAATAATGTCTTAATTTAATTTATTGTCAGACGGTAGAGGCTCCATCATCTATTTATTCTATAATTTTTCTTTAACTTATAATAGTGTCTACATATGGTTTTAATTTTATTGTTTTTTTTATTGGATTATATTTTTTTAATCAATATTGATTTGAGTATTCAAAATTGGCTCATATTCTTCAGCATCATCATCTTTGTTTTCTAATTAAACTTCCTCTTGCTTATTATCAAGCTCTTCTAAAAAAAATTTAATTTATGATTGAGATTCTATAAGTTCAGCCCCTTAATCATCAAATTAAGCTGGAGTCTCTGGTACATGATCTAATTTGACTTTAATTTCTGAAATTGCTTCACAATCATTCAGTTGATTGGTAAATTTTTAATATTTATCCTACTACGTGTTCTTGAATGACATGAAATATTGAATTATAAAAATTATTTAGATTTAAATTTTATTATAATCAACTTTATAAATCATAAACAAATAAAGTTTTGTAATAATCATTTGAAGTTCCTCTTATTAGAAAATTACATTAAGATAAAAATAAATATGGATTTCAAATATTTATAATTTATACAATTAAAATAGCTAAATAGCTTCGAAATTGAAAGGCAATAAATATTAATAAAAGTAACATTCAGAAAATGTTCAAAACGCAGGAGAAAATTAAATAAAATAAATCTCCTGGAAAACTTAACTTTTAGAAAGTTTTTAATCCTTAGTCCCTTAGTCTATTGTGTAATTACAAATTAAAATCTGATATTTAACAAAACTTTTGTAGATAAATAACCTTTAGACCATCGATTAATAAATTTTAAAAATTTTCAATTGCTAAAGTTTAGAAGAGATTTAATAAATCATTAATAATTTATAAATATTTATGAGAAACAGTAGCCATTTTATTTATATATGGATGAGATATATTATTTAAAAATATGGATCACTTTTATTTATAATTGAATGATAACTAAAGTTTTTATTCTTTGGCAAATAGCAGATGTTTACATGTTTAAGAAAACTTTATTGGTTAATAGAAATTTGCTAAATTATTCAAGGTACAAATTATGCTAATAAAGGAATGGTATCTTGATACCAATAAAGTATTATATTTTATTTCAAACTTGTATTTCTAAGCTTAATCTTTCAAATAAGAAACAATTAAGCACTTAATTTGGTTGATTGTTTATCAACAACCTGAATTGCTAACATTAAGAAGAAACTAATTGAAAAACGAAAATCTAAAAGAGTTTAACTTGTGATCACAAATTTTATTGCTCATTATAAATTGCTAAAAAAGAGTTTTTGAAGACTAATAGAAATAAATAAAAAACTGATTTTTGACTTAAATATTTTAAAAGAATAAAAAATAATTTTGCATTTTCAACACCTCACTCATAATGAGAGGAATCAGAAAAGAAATAATTAAAATTGAAGAAGATCAGAACCAAATTAAATTTAGCTTCAATGCTTCCAGGTCTATTTTAAGAAAAAGATGTTTAAATTTAATAATATTATTTAGATATATGCAAAAAATTATGATAATGAAGAATAATTGAAGCCATGAGATTAATAAGAGGTTAAATAAAAGAATGAAAGTAGGCTGTGAAATTTAAACCTAAAAATGAATATGAATGACGATTTAAGATAAACTGAGTTTGAGGATTTGAGTGGAATGAATTTTAATACCTGATATAAAAAACGGTTTATATATATATTTTTATATTTTACATAAATGAAGAAAACCTTCATAACTTTCATGTTGTTGATGGTTGTAGTCATTTCTTCTAAGTTGGAAGCATCGGAGCTCCGAACTCGAGGTATACTTGTAGTAATAGGTAGGGATGACTTACACAGAAGCGTATAATCTAGATGTTTCTCGCTTGAATTGTCATAACGATTTTGATTTCTTGATTGTTGAATTAGAGAGATGGATTGATATTATTGATAATAGAGAATAGTTGATTAAGGACTTAGCAATAATAAATTAGATCATAAATATTGTAGAGAAAGCAAAAGGCACAATCTCTGTAATTCATTCAACTATGTTGGTTCAAATTCAATAAAAAATTGTCAAGTCTCTTTAAAACATCTTTATTCAAAACAAATGGGCTTCTTGCAGAGTAGAAGATGCCCTCGAATATGTGGGTTAATTGAATGCTACATAAAGTAATATTGAAATATATAATAGCAAATGAGGAAAAAGTAGCACTGGCAAACTAAATAATTGCTCATTTAAGAAAGACATAAGAGCAAATATATTAATATTTGAATCAATGTTAATATGCTAAAAGAACTTTTAATTTGAGATAAAAAGTTTCATAACTGAATACATTAAGGAGAGTGTGTCAGCAAGAAATCAAGAAAACAAGAATAATTTTTGAAAATGACCTAGACTCAGAAGAAGAATATATTTATTATGATGAAATAACAGGAGAAACAATATATTATTACTTTGAAGAAGAAGATTTAGATAGCCCTTTTGATGAAACAAATCATGAACAGTAACATAACACTAATTAAAAGGAGTAATTTAATAAAGATAATCAGACTTTATAAGATGATTTAAATAAGGAAATTGATGGAAACTAAAGATATATTGCTTTAGGGCATGAAATTGATGGAAAACTAAAAAATTCTGAAGAGGATAATTAAAATATTGATGATACTTAAAATGAGTAACCATAAGAATCTGAAAGTGTTATTTAAGCTGTAAAAGTTAGTAGGGTGGAGGGTTTAGATAATGAGGAATCTCATTCAGCTGAAAATGCTAAGTTAAATGAAGAAAATACCAAATAAGAGGTAGAAGATTAAGGTGATATAGAAATTTAAGAGAACGTTTCAGTGAAAGAAGATATTTAAAATGAATAACATGTGCATTAAATAGAATCCACAAAAGTTTAGAAAAGTGAAATCTAAGCAGAAAATAATAGTAAGCCTTAAGAATTGTCAAAAAATGAAGAAGAGGACCCAAAACTTTTGAGATAGTAATAAATAGAAGATGAGAGATCATTGAAAATATAATCATTAAGAGAAGATATTGATGTAAATGAACCAACTTCATTTTAACCACCAAAACATAAAGCTAATATAGGTAGGGTTTAGGAAAGAAAAATAGTAGCTGTGAATACAAAATATTAAAATTCTGAGTTTGATGGAGAAACAACAGAATAATTTGAATTTACTGATAGATCATTATTATAAGATTCATCAGAATATGGCTATGGTTATTGGTTGAGATATTCCGAACATAGTATTAAGGAACATGCTAGGGAGGAAGGAGAATACTATTTCCTCTCAAGAATGACTATTAATGAAGAATATGAGGATTTCTCATTCTACGGAGATAGAGCTTTGGCTGTTTTTTTATTTGATAATTCCTTCGTATTTAGTACATATGATACAAGTGATAAACTAAAAACTAAGGATAAGGCAGTAGTTTTAAATGAGAGTATGGATGGAATGTGGTATTTTGTGATGTTCTCGTATAGCAGTCCTTAAAGAAAGGCTGTCGGTTATGTTGTAAGCTATGGGGAAGGAAATGGAATATATAGAGTTGAAATTGATGCAACTCACATTCCTCCATCTTACATAAAATTAATATTTGGTGGTAAGCATTTGAATTATTATGGATTGAATGGTTAATTTGCAAATATATTTTATGATATTGATGCTCCAGCATTTGTAGATGGAGATGAAGCATTAGATGAAGTACTAAAGACATTAAGTAACCCTCCTTAAAACGTTCCAGCTGTTATAGATGAAAACATATTGACAAAACAAAGACATTTTAATGGAAATGATAAGGGAGAATTATTTCATTTTGATCCATAAGAATCTTAATTAATAATTGAAGAATATGCAGTAGGTTTATGGTTTAGATGGATTGATGACCTTAAAGTAGATGAACCAAATACATTTTAAATTGTTAATTTGAGATCAAATAAACACAAATCACCAGGAAAAGGTGTCTTGGGAGATAGAGCATTGGAATTACATCACACTTTTGGAGGTGGTGCAAAAAGCACCGTATATTTTAATACATACACAATTAAAGGAAATAGAGCAAAAGGATAAGCTTATTTATCAAAGACAGTTGAAAGTTCTGAATTTTTATGGACTTATGTGTATTTTGGTTATGACAATGACGGTGGAAGGGCCTATGGTGCATTAATAAAGCCAGGGCATGTTGGTGAAATTTAATTTGAAGGAATCTAGCATAAATTAGTAAATACTTTAATGGTAACACTTGGTGGAGATGATATTGTATCACCATTTAATGGTATGATAGGATATGTTGGAATATATTTGGGAACAGGAGCTTATAGAGAAGGTTTAGACTTTGGAATGACATTTAATTATGGTGATGGAGTTATGGCTGTGTATTAAGTAGGTAAGCCAGTGACCTATGTTGCTGGAGATATAAACTCTGCAAGATATGTAGAATATGATTCTGTAGAAAATGTCGTTGATAAGATTATTATTCATAATGATGAAGGTATGAGGATTAATGGATAGAGTGAATATGCTTTTGGAATGTGGACAAGATGGTTGAGTACTTTACCAAAGTATTTAAATAAAAGAGCACCAATTCATAATATAGCTAGATTAGGAACTTAAGGTTATGTGATTGAATCAGTTGATGGTAAACTTGTGAGATCAAATGCTAATCGAGCCACAACACCAAAAGATACAACTTTATCTATAGGTTTAACAACAGATTCCTATGAGTTTTAAACCTTAAAATTGAAAGAAGAGCTTCCATTCACTTAATTAGAAGGTAGATGGCATTATGTTTATTTTGGATATAAAAGACATGGCAATAAAGGATTAGCCAAAGGTTATGTTTAATTTGGAGTTGATGGTGAAGTAGAAGAAGTAAGCTTTGATGTCTATCATGATTTCTTACTTGAATATGTTGAATTTATTGTAGGAAAGACTGCTGCTCCATTATTCAATGGTGAAATGGCTAGAATAACATTCTCATTTGGACCAGGTTCATTTGTTCCTACTTCAGATACTTTAAAGCTATTTACTTAGAATACTCTTCCAGAAAAAGCCTATATTCATCCAGTTTCAAGATAAACTTTATAATTGGTAGGAGCACCTTAATAACTAAAAGAGGAGCCTATTCAATTTGAATTCGAAAAATATTAAGGAGCTGAAGAATATTCATTATCAGGATGGATCAAATGGAACGGACCTCTCGTAACTGGTAAAATTGCACATTTAATCACTATGGCATAAAAAAGATTAAATGATTTAGATGGCAAAAATGAGGAAACATTACAAATTACAAGGGGAGATCAAGCTTTTACTTTTATTACTTACAACTAAAATTAAGAAGATTATAAATTAGTTTCTCATGATGAATCATATGGAGAATATGCCGATCAATGGACTTATATTTATTATGGTTTCTCTTAATAGTTAAGAAAAACATATGGGTTTTTAAAGTATACTTTTACAGAAAGCGAATTTAGATAAGAAGAGGTTAATCATTTTTATTTAGCAGTATTTTCAGTATTAATTTAAGAAAAATAATAATTTACATAATTTTTAGGACAAATTAAGACATGGGTTATTAATGTTGGAGATGGTGCTTTTAGAGAAGGAGGTTTTGATGAAAATGAAAACGTCAAAGTTCATTTTGGTTTCATCAGTGGAACTGATCATATTAAATTGTAATAAGCTGGTTAAGAAGCTCACCACGAAGAAACTATATTAGAATGTTCCTCTCAAAATAAAGAAGTTCCCTTATAAATTGAATTTGAACAAAGTGACAAATTACATTTACATGGAGTAAGTGAATATGGTTATGGTTATTGGGTTAAATTTTAATATTTTGCAAATAAAAATACAATCTATAGTAGACCACCATTAATGGGATTAAGTAGATTAACTAGTAATAGAGATTATAAAGATTTTGACGCTCCAGGAGATAGAGTCCTGTTAGTATTATTAGGAAAATCTTCATATCATTTCGGAACATATGATGTCATTACAAAATCAAATAATGTAGCTGGTGACATTCCTTATCAAATTGAATCAGAAAGTGAATGGACTTACGTATATTTTAGTTTTAAGCGTATTTCATAAAATTAAGGTCATGCTATGGCATTTACTCATTACAAAGAAACAACCTCAGGTATTTAGATGGATGTTATGCATTCATTATTAAATGACTATTTGTAGTTGATAGTAGGAAATGCAGGAAAATATTACTCCTCTTTCAATGGTTAGATTACAACTATTCGTTTCAATTTAGGACCAGGATCATATATAGATACAAAATAAGGTTTATTACAAAGAATCAAAAGTAAAGATACAATACCAGATATTTTAACATCTACAAAGAAATTCGACGTTTTGATTGGAAAACATGATGTTACAAAAATAGAAGAAGATTAACATATTACTCATGTAAATGAAGAAGCAAGAGAATATAGCATCTAATTGTGGTTTAGATGGTTTAAATAATCAGTCAAAACATAATAACTAATATATAGATTTACATCAACAAATCCTGACAGTCTTGGTGATGCATAAAAGATAGGAGATAGAACTTTGGCTCTATTTCATACAGATAGCATAGAATTTAGTACTTATAGTTTAAATCCATTTTCTTTGTCTAATTCATATGAAGCAAAGATTCCATCATAATAATTAGAAGTATGGACATTTGTCTATTTTGGATATTCAAAGCATCATTAAAAAATTAGCTATTATCTATTAGCTGATGAAGATGAACATAAAGGTTTAGAGGCAGCATTGCATGCAGTATCATCAAACTATTGGTTATTTTTGACAAAGGATGCATTAATCAAACCATTTGATAGTAGATTAGCTTAAGTGATATTAAATATAGGAGATGGCAGCTATAGAGAAGATAATTTCAATACACTTTAAGTTTATTTGGCAGCACCAAAACTATTTAGTTCTGATAGTAAATTTGATTGGGAAGCAGATGATACAATAACATTGGTTTCAAGTGACCTTGATAAATGGGGATCAAAAATTACCTTTGCTGAACCAGACAGGAAAATAGAGAGCGTTCAAGAATATTCAGTTGGTTTGTGGACAAGATATTTATAAGCATGGCCTGAGAGATAATGGCATACACCTTCTGAAATGCAAATTTTCAGACTTACTTATAATGATGAAAGAGAAAGTGGCAAAATTTCAGTAGGAGATAGAATTTTAAGTGCTTTTGTAGTATTAGAGAATTACTTGTTTGGGACTTACGATTTAAATGATGATGCTCCAAACGAGATTAGTACGATACCTTATTCTCATTTAGAAGGCAAATGGCATTATATATATGTTGGTTATAAGAGGTAATTATAATAAGCAAACTATTTTGTTTTTGATGGAGAAGAAATAAAACATGCTACAAACGAAAAATTATTACATAAACCTCTCGGTGATTATGTTCATTTAATAGTGGGAGGAGAAAAAGATGTATTTCCCTTCCAAGGATTATTGACAGAAGTAGCAGCTCATTTTGGAGTAGGATCATTTATTAATAATGGAGAGGAACTATTAAAATCAATTGAAACAAGTTTTGCATTACCTTAAGAATTGACAGTAGAATATATCCACAAATAAAAGCATGGTTAACAATAATTAATAGGAGAAGGTGACAATAACGAAGGAACTGAAAGTACTGGAGATACTTGGAGTGGTGTAGGGGAATATGCTATATCTGGTTGGTTTAAGATTGCAGAAACTTAAGTGAAAAAAGAGGGAGAGATAACCTCACCATGCTAAATTTTATTTAGAATTACAAACAATGATAAAGAACATTTGAATGATCGTAAAATATAGGGAGATAGAGCATTACATGCATAAATCTGTACAAGTGATACGATTAAATTGAGTACTTATACTCTCAAAGGACTTAAAGATTGGAATGAGGCTAAGTTCTTAGAAGAAAAAGTTGAATTAACAACTTCTAAAAAGGCTTGGTCTTATATCTATATGGCATACAACGAAGATGTTGGTGAAGTGCATACATTGTTACACCTATTTGCAGAAGACAAACCAGTCATTTTCAAGGGAGTATCGCATTTTGTACCTCATTTTATTGGTATATATGTTGGAAAGGATCCACATTCAAGAAGATTTTAAGGTGAACTTCAAAAATGGGTTGCTTAATATGGATAAGGAGCATTTGTTGATGTTTTAAAAAAAGGTTACGAAGATAATTTACCTAATTTTAGACATATTTAGATCAATCAAAAATATCTTTGGTATGAAAAGGAGGATAGGATAATATAAAGTCCTGAAAAGTTAGAAGTTACATTTACATAAGAAACAGAGTCAGTTGATGAATATGCTGTAGGTGTTTGGACAAGATGGCTGATTGCATTTCCTAATACTTTGATTGATAGAGCAGATGTACATACTATCTTTAGATTCTCTAATACAAAATAATATTAAGATAAAAGTGAATTAGGAAATAGGATATTATCAGCATTTGTTACAAAAGGCAATTATGAATTTAGTACTTATGATGCTTCTAAACCTACTAATGCTGTTGATGGTTAATTGCCATATGAAAATATTGAAGGAGAATGGAATTATGTTTATGCATCTTATAAAAATAAATAATTTTATGGAATGATATTGTTTAAAGAACAATAAAAAGCAATTCACCTTACTTTAGACGTAACTCATTAAGTTCTTACTGGATATGCCCATTTCATATTAGGAGCAAGTGAATTTGGTTACAAAGCATTTCATGGATGGTTCTTTGATCCAAGAATTTTCTTGGGTACTGGAAGTTTTATTAATGATTCTCAAAAAGTAGTTGAGATGATACATAAATTGCATCGTAAATTACCTGTATCTCCTCAATAAGCCGAAGATTTCAAATGGCCAGTTTCTATTATGGATACAACTAATTGGGAGGACATGGATACCAAAAAAGATCAACTAAATTATTAATTCACTGATAAATCATAAGTTCAATCTTATAGTTTTGGCTTTTGGTATCAAAGTGCTGTTTTATTGCCAGAAATGGAAAACGATTTTAGAGGATTAGTAAGATTAACTACAAATGGTCCAGATATTGCCTCAGATGAAAAATTCATAGGAGATCGTACTCTTGCTGTTTTTGCAAAGACTGATTAATTATTAGCTAGTACATATACTATAAAAGATCCTTCTTTTGAACCAGTATCTCATACATTTGAATTAAAAAAACATTAATGGACATTTGTTTATTTCGGATATGAAAATGGACGTGCAAGAGCATATACTTTATTGCCAGAAGCACCTTAAGAAAAAGTACTTCTTGTGAAACATATTATACCAAATGAATTCTATCTACATATCATAAATGATATTGGTCATCCTTCATTTTGGGTATTATAATGATATATCATTTTAGGGTAAAATCTATGGATTGAAAGTTAATTTTGGTGAAGGCAGTTATCTTGAAAATCCTTTGGAACTTATAGATAGATGGCCATACGATCCAAAGTAGCATCAAGATATTGATAAGAAAGGATAAAAAGCATTATGTATTTATTTATATTGAATTTAGCTATTAATTCTGCTAAAGTTTCAAAACAAAAATCAGAAGAAGTCAAGGAATGAGCTTATAAATAACTTATGAAATAATTAAATTTAATTAATAATTTTACGTGTTCAATAATGGAAGAACGCCGATTGCCACCTCATTTGAGAAGAACTCAATAGTAATAGCCAATCAATCGAGAACCTGAATAGCCTATATCATAACCTTCTGCGCAACAAAGATAACCAAATCCTTACTAATAAACATAAAATGAATATCCTTAATAATAATAATACAATGCATAATAATAAAATGTAGGTCAATAATAATATCCTTAATAATAACAGTATTAGCAATAATAACATTTTGCCCCTTAATAGGCAGAATAACCGCGAAAATCATAAAAAATTGATGTAGATCAAATTCCAAGACCATATATTAAATCTGAAGAATCCATAACGTACTAATAGTAATTTTAAATATTTATAAGAGGTTCTCAACAGCTCCTGCGCCGTTATATCATCCTCCATCAGTGCATTAATTTTATTCTACATTTGATGAAGGAAATTGCGGACCAAGATATATGAGAAGCTCAGTGTATGCAATAGGAAATGAACCATCTATTCTCTAATAGACAGAGATTCCATTTGGTATTGTAGTATAACCACTTATGGAGCCATCTATTTTTGAGTCAGAAATACCTTAAGTTGAATTCACAAATGAACCATTACGTTGTTAGAGATGTAAGGCATATGTTAGTCCTTATTTTTAATTTGGTTAAGGTGGTAATATTTATGTCTGCAACATTTGTAAAATGAAGAATTCAGTTCCTCCTGATTATTATTGTGTTTTGGGTTAAGGAAATTAAAGAGGTGATAAATTTTAAAGAGACGAATTAAATAAAGGTTGCTATGAAATAATAGCTCCAAATAGTTATATAAAAAAGGAGATCAAAAATACATTAATATTAATTTGTATAGAATTGACATAGATATCAGTGGCTAAGGGTTTGTACTCCTAAGTAATATCATCACTCTAATCAATAGTTGATACAATACCATATCCAAATAAAACAGATATTGCATTTATTACATTTGATTCTAAAATATAATTTTACAATATTCCTAAAAACTTAACAGGAGAACCCTAAATTATCGTTGTAAGTGAAATTGATGAAGCAAATGTACCACTTCCACCTGAAAAACTATTTTTAAATATTGAAAATGATAGAGATAAAATTGAATATATGCTAGAAAAATTAAGTAAGTTTGGAGAAACTATCACTTAACAAGCAAATTAACTTGTATCAGTTGGAACAGTATTATCAAATGCACTTTAGTTAATGTAACCAAGAAGTGGTCGTATTCTATATTTTGGTTGTTCAGCACCTAGATATGGTTTAGGTAAAATACCATAAAAACCAATTGACACTAAATTATTTGGAACAGATTAAGAAAAACTATTTTATTAACCAATCGACCAAACTTATGTGAAATTGGGATAAACATGTCTCAAAAATCATATATCAGTTGATTTATTTATAGCAAACGATGAAAACTTTGAATTGGCAACTGTCTCTCCAGTTTCTAATATAACAGGAGGAAGTATATATTTCTACCCTCATTATAATTAATAAATTAATGGAACAGAGTTACATTATTAATTATATAGAAATCTTACAAGATCATATGCTTATGATCTTATAATGACAGTAAGAACTTCTCCAGGAATCATACTGTTTGATTATTATACAGGTAGTGGAAAGATATCTGTCAGAGATTTAGAATTGTCCTCTTTGAATTCAGATTAATCTATTGCCATATTGCTGAAACAAGAAGAAAAGATTTTGGATCCTGAAGCTTATATTCAGTATGCTTTATTATATACAAATCAATAAGGATAGAGAGTGATAAGAGTTTTTAATTAATAATTATAAGTTGTAAATAAAAACAGTGGAAACAATGCATGGCACAACATTTTCAAAACAGGAGATGTTGATTGTATTGCTACATTATTAAGTAGAAAAAATCTACCAAATATTATGTCATAATAAATTAAGCAAATTAAAACAAGCCTATTTGATTCAGTTGTAAGTATATTACATGCATATAGAAAATATGTATAATTTAATGTTTAATTTAGTGCTCCAGTAATAGTCCAGCAGGCTAATTGATTTTACCCGAGGCGATTAAAATATTACCACTCTATTTATAAACATTGTCAAAACGTGACATTCTCAAATAAGGAAATGTAAGAATAGATAATAGGATATTTGAAATTCATTTAGTTTTGACTCAATCTATGCATTTTCTAAATAATTTCTTTTATCCAAAACTATTCCCTATTCATGATATTAATTCTTAAGTTGTGTCTGATAAATATTAAGTGGGAAATATTACTGATGAGGAAAAGACTGTTTTGCCACACAATATTGCTACTACAATTGATAAAGTTAAATCAGATGGAATCTACATTTTAGATACAAGCTAATTTATATATATATATGTAGGACAGAATGCTGATTAGTAATTGATATAGAATGTATACGAAAAAATTAAATTTTTAGCTTTTTGGTGTGAATTCTTTTACAGAGTTGAATTCAATCGAATTATTTTCGAAATTAGATACTGATTATAATAATAAGGTCTCAAATATTATTGAAGCACTATAATAAATTAGAGGTGGTACTTATGTTCCAGTTAGAGTGGTTCGCTAAAAGTATTGGATTATAATATATTTAAAGTTCTCCATAAGCTTAATTGGTGCAATCTAAATTAGTTGAAGATGAGTAGTAACTTGAAAAATCATATGCTGATTATCTTTGTGAATTGCATGGAGCAATCTAAAATAAAGGAGGTGTGTGAAGTAATTTTAATATGAAAAATTAATAATTTTTTTAATTTATGATATGAATCAAGTCTTCTTGTATGACTTTAACTGTTAATCTTCACAATAAGATTATTATGAATTCTAAATAGTTTACTGCCTTTAAGTTAATTCATCAACGAATTATGAGTAAGCAAAATTTTATGGATTAAAATTGGATTCAGTTTTAAGTGATAAATTACTCACATAAGATTCATATTATTTAAATAAATTGAAAACATTTTAAATATCTTAAATGCGATTCTAAAGCCATTTCTTTTCTGGTATAATTTCACTAACTTATAATTAAGTTTGAGTCTCTATTTTTTATTTTATTTATTCTTTCAATTCCATGATTAATTGTTCAATTGAGACCTATTAAGGGAAAGGTCTTGATTATACCTTAGAATCATCATCTCTAATCAAATCATAAGTTGTTCGATTATTTAAAATTTCATTTTTTTTTTTATTTTATAGTTATTTACTCAGATTTTCACATCTCTCTTCTTTTTTTTTTAATTACTCTTACAATTCCTTAGTGAATTTAATCCATTCATCAATAAATGTTAAATTTAGACTTATTGATTCAAAAGCAATCAAATTTTTAATTTTTTCACATATTTAGTCAATTGAATATTCAAGAGTTCTATCAAAAATTTGTTATATTGTCTCAATTTAACTCTGGTATTCATAAATAATAGAACTCATAATATTTGATAAAAAAATAATATATTTATAAATTAATTTTTTCAAACTCAAAAAACAATTTTGGATGATGTCAAAATCCTATACTCTTTACATAATTCGTTAGACTTTTATATATTAATATATTAATGAAGGATAATATTATTATGTAACTTATTTTATAAATTATATAATATTTATTTATTTTATAAAATGAGACCTAAAGAATCAGATGTGTATAAGAGGATTCGATTGTTGGGATAAGGATCATTTGGAAAAGCATATTTATGCGAATCTTTAAAAGATAATTCTTTATATGTAATAAAACAAATGGATGTGAGATATTTAAGTGATGAAGAAAGAAAAGTAATAAAAATTAAAGAAATTTAAAGGAAACATATAAAGAATTCAGAATAATGGCTTAACTTAAACATCCAAACATAATTAACTTTAGAGAAGTTTATAAAACAGTCAAAGGGAAGCTATGTATAGTGATGGATTATGCAGAAGGTAATAAATTAATTTAGTTTTAAAAAATAGGAGGTGATCTAGCTTAAATGATCAAAAATCATTAAGGTTATTTTCTTGAATCAAGAATTTTAGATTGGTTTACTTAAATGTGTTTAGCAATTAAACATTGTCATGATCGTAAAATTATTCACAGAGATTTAAAAACTTAAAATATGTTCCTTACAAAAGACATGAGAATTAGATTGGGGGACTTTGGTATTGCTAGATTACTTGATAACACACGCGATAAAGCTCACACAATGGTTGGCACTCCATATTATTTGGCTCCAGAATTATTAGAAAATAAACCTTACAGTTTCAAAGGAGATATATGGTCATTGGGAGTAATCCTATACGAAGTATAACATACTTTTACCTGTATAGATGTGCGCAAAGACACCTCCTTTTAATGCTGATTCATTGGCATCATTAGCATTAAAAATAGTACGTGGACAATATTAAGCTATATCAACTAACTACTCGCCACAATTAAGAATGTAAATCTACACTCATAATTAAACAAAGGTAGCTTGGTGAATTAGCTTCTGACAGTCAATCCTGAAAAAAGGCCTGATGTAAATTAAATTTTGAAAATGCCTTTAATCACAAATAGAATAAAGAACTTTCTATCTGAGACAATGAAGAAAAGTGAATTTGAGCATACTATTTTACATAACTAATAGATTCAATTGACTGATGTTACTATTCCATTAATAGATGATTAAGATCCTAAAATAGAATAAGTAGAATAAACTCCAAATAATAAGATCATAATATAATAACAATTACCAGGTATTAAAAGTCCTCCTAGTGATCTATAAAAATAGAGATTGAATATTGATCTCAAAAAATTGCCAGAAATTAAATTAACAAAACCTGAAAGACCTCCCATTTCAAGATAATAATTAAGTCGATAATAATTATCTTAATTACCTAGTTAACGTATTTAGCCATCAACACCTGAATTAAAAATTGTGAAAAATTTTTAAAATTAACGATTTATTACGAAAGAAAGTCCTGATTCATTTTAAGGATCTGATTAGATTCTAGAGGATGGATCTAAAAATAGTGAATAAGAAAGTCCAAAGTTTTTATTTAATATTCTAGATAAGCCTCATATTAAAAATATTAAGGGCTTATCTAAATTAAATTAGATTTAGTAAAGTAAGATAGGATAAAATTCAGAAGACGAAACTAAAATGCCTGTTTATAGAGTTCATACTTAATCAAAATAATATGAATAATTTCTTAAAAAATAGAGAGAAAGAAAAGCCTCTGAAGAAATTACAACTACTTAGTAAAAATTAGAAATATAAAAATAATTTTAACAATAATAATTAGAGAAAATATCTGAAACTCCAGAATAAAAGTTTTTAGATAAAACTATAATAAATGATTCTTTAAATTTAGAGGAATAATAATAATAATTATTATAGAGCAATAAATAAACTGTTGAAACAGAAGCATTTCATATTAAACATTAATCATAATTTTAAATTTTTGATGTCACTTAAAAAAAACTATAAAAATAAAATAAATAATCTAAAACAAAAACAGATGAAGAAAAAAATAAAAAAAAAACTCACAAAATAATTTATAAGGATCCTTTTACAAAAAAAGATTAAATTACATAAAAAGTAAGAAACAGTGAAGAGGACATGAAAGAAATGATAAACGAATTAAAAAATTTGCTAGTACATTAATAAATCTATTATTATTTAGTCAGAATAAACTAAAATTCCTGAAGAGCTTCCATTATAAAGACAAAATGATGTAGAAGATTCTAAAATGTATTCAAAAGATTCAAATGGAGATTGTAGAGCTGATACTGATCCTTTTAATAACAACCCCAAAATTAATACTTGGGTATAATGTAATACACAATAAATAAGTAATGTAAATACTTCAAAATCATAACCAGAATCTCGAAGAATAAATCAAAGTGGTTCAAAGATCTTAAAAGATAAACTAACAAAGAAATTAGGATCACATTTTGATTAGTTATATAAATTGGCAAAGTTATGTTCACATTAAGAAGATTTAGGGAAATAAGACATAAAATAAGCTATTTTAAATAACTTAAATTTAGATGAAAATAAAGCTGAAACATGTGCTACATTGTTAGTAACACTAGTAACTATTGGTTATTGATTTTGGTTATTTTCTAAAAAAAAACTTATCATAACTATTTTATTTAACTCAATTTTTATTCCCATCCTTATAAACTTTAAGCCCATGCTGGAGTTGGCAATTAGATTTCTGCCATACATTTCTTAATCAAATCTACATCCAATGGTTTAGCAAAAGGATCAATATGTTCAGCTTAATCATAATTTATTTCAGGTTCTTCCTCTTTATCAGAATTCTCTTCCATTTTTTCATATCCTTGAAATTCTTGAAATTCATCTTCATCTTCTATATCCTAGTTTTCCTCCTTCTCATTTTCGTCATTATTTTCATTTTCTTATTGATTTTGAGTGTTTAAATTATTATTATTTTAATCGATTGGATATTCAGCTCCTTTGTAATCTGGATTGTCATATTTTTTAAACATTTCATATTCAGCTTCCATCATAGCTAATTTCTTATCAACTATTTAATCCTATTATATTGATTAGATGTTATACTATTGTTTTCTGATCTAATTCGCTATTCATTAATTTAAATTGTTATTATTTATAATTTTAGAAATTAAAAACATGTAAAAATATGTGAAATTCTTTAATATTTCTTAATAACTTAAGTTTGTTAAGAGAAAAGGATGGACGAGATTTCCATAAATAAAAGAAGTTGAATCTGTTGCTGACCACAGTTGGATGATTTAGATAATTGCTTTATCTTTACCCACAAATGAATTAAATAAAGATAAATGCATTAAGATTGCTTTATTACATGATTTAGCAGAAGTGATTGTAGGAGACATAATTCCTAGTGAGAATATGCCTGCTTAAGAGAAAAAAGAGAAGGAGGACAATGCCATGAAGATGATGATCTAAGATCTAGATGAAGATATCAGAAATGAATTATATAATATTCACAAAGAATATGAGAATGGAGAGAGCATGGAAGCAGAAGTTGTAAGAGAATTAGATAAATTGGAAATGTTATTCTAAGCCTTTGATTATGAGCAAAAGTATAAAGTCAGATTAGACGAATTTTATACATGCGAATCCAGAATCAAGACTAAATATGTTAGACCATTATTGGATGAACTGCTTAAATAGAGGGAATAATTCTTGTCTTAGTGATTATTATTAATTTAAATATGATATAAAGTTCTACTCGTAACCGTTCTGAACAGTTAATCTACTAAAGAAGATTGTAGGAATAGAATGTAGGGAAATTGAACACAAAACTAAGATAAGAACATTACGAGAAAACATTCGCAGCTTGGGAAAATAAGGGAAAGGATGTTGCCAATTGGTAATATACAAAAAATAGGTTTGAAAATGGAATATTTTAGGCTGCAATAAATTCGTTTGGAAGCTGAAGCTAATAAGAATTAGAGAAGAGAAAAATTAGCATTTCTACTTAATTCTGAGCATGAAGAATATCAAAAAGAAATTAAAGCGATGGTTGAAACTCCAGAATAGGTCAAAGAAAGAATGATGAAGGAAGTTGCAGAACTAAAACAAAGGAAGGAGGCTGAAAGAGCCAAATAAGCAGAAACAGCGTATAATCGTAGATTCAGGGAAAATGCTGATGAACTTAGAATGGTGAATTAGCAATTTAATGAACTGTAAGCAGTTGCTTATAGAAATATGTAAATGATGGAGAAATAAAAAATGTTGGAAGATTAATATGAGGGTATAGAGTTGAAGAATAATAATTTATAGAGGAAATGATTTATGCAGAGTTATATAGAAGAGAAATACTTAAGAAAGAGAGATTGGAAAAAGAGAAAGAATTGGAACAAAAGGTTAAAGTGGATGAACGAAATAAAGTTTTGGCATTGTAAACTAAAATGAATGAGGTTAGACAATAAAAGACAAAAGAAGAGGTTGAATGGGAAAAACAAATGCTAGTATAATTATTTGTTGACCATTATAGAAAGAAGAATGGAAAAGAGAGGAGGAAAGACATAGATAGAGGGAAAATCAATATATGAATTACAAGAAAGATATAAATTAAGAAATAGCATTCAATAATGAATAACAAAAGGAATTCAAAAAGTAACTTAAAAATTAAGAGAAAATTGAGGATAAGGAAATGATTTAATAAGTTCTAGCAAGAGAGGAAGCAATTACTTAAATGGAATAAGCAGAGAAATAAAGATAGAAAGAAGAAACTAGATAATTTTTACTAAACTTTAAGAATAGGACAAATGAATATAGTATTAATGATCAGTTGAAAGAGAGATTAATAAATGAAGAGAACACTCGATAATGGGAAACTAAAGAGGCTAAATGGAAAGCTGAAGATGTATTAAATATTCTTATTTAAAGGATGCAAGAGTTAAATTAATGTATGAAGTCTATGCTTAAAGAGCAGAGAATGTTGAAATAAAAAAGAGATTAGTAGAAGATGAGAAGAATATTAAATAATCAGATAAAATTGAACTTTAAAGGTAGATGGAAATATATTAAAAGGAATAAGAGGAAAAATAGAGATTAGAATAAGAAGTAAATATTATTTAGATGAGTATTTAGAAAATTATGTATACAAAACACAATTTATTAAATTAAATGGATGAAAAAAAATAGAGATAATAATTGTTAAGAGATAAAAAATATCAAGAAGAAGAAGCACTTCGAAAATAGAAAGAAGAATATGATAAAAAAATAGAATTAGAAAAGGCTAAAGGCCGTGCATTGCTTGATGAACTCAGAAAATAAAGACCATATTGAATTTATTAGAATAAGTTCAAATTATTATTTAAAATAATCTCTTTATTTCACATATTTATCATTTATACTATATATGTATTGTTTAGGATAGAAGGCGAGTCTTTGAAATATTCAATGAATAGAAATTTGTATAGGTTAATAAATAATGAAAAATTGATTAAATTAAATTATTTAATTCTTGGATATGTCAACTCCTCAAATAAAATCAAAATTGGTTCAAACATTTGGAAGAAAGAAGAATGCTGTTGCTAGTGCAAGTGTTAGAGAAGGAAAGGGTATATTATATAATAATAAAAAAAGGTGTTGTTAGAGTAAATGGAGCTCCAATTGAATTAGTCAATCCAGCACCATTAAGATAAAAGGCTCTTGAACCATTATTGCTTCTTGGTTAAGTTAGAACAGGCAGATTAGATATTAGAGTCACAGTTAGAGGTGGAGGAAGCACTGCTTAAATTTATGCCATTAGATAGGTAGAATTAGCAATCTTAAAATAATTAGGCCATAAGCAAAGGTATTGTTGCTTACTATCAAAAATATATTGATGAAACTTAAAAGAGAGAAATTAAAGATCTTTTATTATAATATGATAGAACACTTTTGGTAGCTGATCCAAGAAGATGTGAGCCAAGAAAATTTGGTGGTAAAGGTGCTAGAGCCAGAAGATAAAAGAGTTACAGATGAAAATTTTATATAATAGTACATTAAAATATATAAAATATTAATGGAATTTTAGTGTTGTTTATGTTAGATAAACTTTAATCAGACAGATTATTCCCCTCTGGTTTTACCTAGTTGTGGTCATTCAATATGTTTATCTTGCGTCAATAGATATATTAATGAATAGTATTCATTAGTTTGCAAAGAGGATGGGTAATAACAATAAGATTAATTTAAGAATTGAATGCAATGTTTAGAGAGATATCAAATGTTTTCCACAAAATTAAAGTATTATTGCTTTACTGAAAAAACAACGATTATAAAGTTAATTTATAACAACAATTCAAGCTCCAGATGAATAATTACTATTAAACATGAAGGATGTTAATGATTTCTAAAGTGAAAAAAGCATTTCTTAATCTTAATCATAAGAAGCATTTCCAAATTCTAGTTTATGCAAATTACATCAAAAAGAACTAGAATTAGTATGTCAGGAGGATGGTGAATATATTTGCGTGAATTGTGCATTGTTTGGTCAGCATAAATTTCACAATTATCTTCCTATTGAATAATATCTCAAACAAATAGATTTAGCAGTCTAACAGATATCAAGTGTTTATAAATAAATTCAGACTGAAAGAAATAGTTAAGAATAATTTAAATAATTACTGGTTATTGAACTTAATTAATAATAAAATTCTTTAAGATCTCTATTAGAATTACAATTTGATAATCTTATCACATCTATCAAAGATATAAAATTGTAAGTATTCTCTAAGATTGAACATCAGTATTAAACTTTGATTGATCAACAATCAAATAGAGTTGATTCTGAATTTCTCAAATTATAAATTGAAGCAGATAAATGGTTAAACTAAGCTAATAAATAATTAAGTGTATTACTAGATGAGACTCATGAATAATAATTTAGGAAATTTGATGACTAAATAGTTAAATAAGGAGAGATTATGAATACATAATTTGAAAAACTTAAAGATTAGATCAAGATTAGAATTGAATAGTCTTTCACTTCATTTCATATTTCAGTTCCAATCCAATTGATCTTGGATTAAATTACTAACAATATGGGATTAAATAAAAATAAAGCAGAAGAATTTAAATAAGAATTTAATCAACCATTAGAATTTATTTTAGAGGAGAAAGACCCTAGAAAAAAGGTTGATCAATCAGACTTTCTATTGGATGATAAATATATTAAAGCAGAAACACTTGATGGACACGAATAAAATAAACCATTTTAGATTGATGTTGCAATAGAAAAAAGATATTCTGGTATGTTTTCGTAATCATAATAACCAACATAACCTACCTCACCTTCTCAAGATATGACTAAGTCAATCAATTTTGTTTCTCATCAAAATTAACATATAAAATAAAAAGAAAGAAGTATGACATTATCTCATCATGAACTTTTAGAGGTTTCTTAAATACTTGTTTAAAAATAATCTAAAAATATTAATAATACTTCAAATAGTAACTTCAAATAATAAAAAAAATTCACAAATAATCAAAAAATGAATGATAAACTTTCAAATACTCTTAGTATCATTCATTAAGATAAGTGTGAAATTATTGATTTAAGTTCGATAGGTAATTATATAAATTTAACCTAGATTTTAATGATTAGATTATATAAATTTTAGTAGAATACTTAAAAGGTAATCAAACCGTTAAGGTATTAAAATTAAGTAAATGCAAACTGATAGATGATTTATTACATAAGTTAATTTTGAATATTACTTAAACCAAGTAAATTAATATACTTATTTTATAAGAATTAACACATTACATTTGCAATAAAACTTATTGACAGATAAATGTCTTGATAATATCTTAACTCATTTGAGATAAAATAGTGAAACACAATTAAGAAGCTTATATTTGAATTAAAATAATTGTACTGCTACAAAGTCAAAGAAAAAGATTGATGAGCTTAAAAAATTTGGAATATAAATATCTATGTGATTATTGATCATATATTTGTTCTGTAATTTATGACAAATATTATTCAAATTTATTAAATTGAATATTAATTATTTACTATCTAGATAATTACTTGAATAATGATAAAAATATGAATATCATTTATAACTCAGCTTATTATATTTTGTTTACACTTAATCTATAAAGTCTTTCCATTTTCTGTGTAAATATATTGCTTTTGATAATATACATTTTATATTATATCTCTATTGAAAAATCTCTTATTAGCACCTTTGGCCAGATAAGGAAATCAGAGATTCTAAATTTTAGTTTATCTTTTCAATAAATTCAAGTATTTTCATATAATAATCATTAAATTAATCTAATATTTCAAATTATCTCTACCTAATATGTTAGTATTTCTATCAATATTACATTCTCCTTAAGGCAAAAATAAAGATTTTACTTAAACCAAATTATTCTTCATAAAAATATTATCAATTTCCAACTAACTTTAATTAAAAGATTGTTGTTATAATTAAGAATCTATTTAAACATATTTTTAAACAAAACTTAATTTTTATTTGTCTTAATTCGCATTTTAACTTTCCTTGAAGGATTCTATTTTTTATAGCTCAACTCTTAGTACTAAGTACTATTCTATTAAAAAATGCAAAGCAGCTCTATAAATCGATTGATAAAATACAGGCTAATATTTTCTCTATTGTATATCTTATTGAATATTTGGTTTCGATCTAGGTTTGTAAAATCAAAATCATTTGAGCTAACTGTCTAAAAAATTACATCATTCATTGAGATCACTACAATATTTTACCTTAATTTTAGATAAATATATATTTATTCAAAATATTCTTAATATGATTTCAGTTTAAAATCAATCCATATTATATACAGAGCTTTTAAACGATCAATAACAATTTTAATAAATCATATATGTCAATTTCTCAATTCATTTCGAAAAGTTTGGTAATATAATTATAGGAATATTTTTCAAATATTTAATCAATTTTAGAAATAAATTTTTCAATATCAGAAAAAGCCTTCCATTTAATTTAAAAGTTATTTATAATTAACAAAAGGAAAAGCAAATATACAAAGAATTAACTCATAGTTTTGGTGGAGATTCAACAGAATTCTGCTTTTTTAAAAATTTTCCATCTGGTCCTCTTTCTCTTTTTAGAGCATGTTAGTGTCTTGATTCATATATATATTTTTAATTGGATTTATCCAAAACCTTAGTCGCCTATTCCTTTCTCAATTCCTCTAGTTTTAATGCTTATTAAGCTCTTTTAATTCTTCTAATCATGATTCGTCTATATCTAAAATTTAATACATTATTTTACTATTTCTAGTTAACATATCTCGGTTCTTATTCATATTATATTATAATAGGAAATTTAGGTTAGTTTTTTTCTTCTAGTTTTCCTTAATTTTGTAATTCAGCTTCTTTAAAGTGATTAGTAAATTCAAAGAAATTGGAAATGTATTATTAATTTAAGAAATGGCTCTTGGATCTTTCATCTTCTGGATAGAACATTGAATACTGCTTTTTCTCATTCTCTCTTTAATTTTCTTGCAACATAAAAAAAAAATTTAATTATAGCGGGATAAGAAATTTTATAATTATGTATTTTATAAAATAAGAACTTGAATTTTTTAAATTATTAGGTCTAATCATTTCCATGACAAATTTTCAAAGAATTTAAAAGAACTTACTGTTTATTAATTTAATTTGATTTAGATTGTAGATTAATATAATTAGAATTAATAGAATTTATGAATACATTCTTTATAATTATCTTTTCTTAAAGCAGAGAAACGTTCTAAAGCAATAAATCTAAAGCAGAGATATATTATAAAGCAATAAAATCCATCGAAACAAAATAAAATAATAATATATATATTTTATAATGATAAAACTCTCTGAATTAAGTTTTTAAATGAATAACTACAATTAGGAATGGCTATTTATGTAAATAAAGATATTTTATTACACTTTCCTTTATAAATATATAGAAAACTAATTAGTTATAATAATAATGAAGTAAAATTAAAGAGAATTTTTAATTCCTTTTTTGTAATAAAATATTTTTACAAAAATCAAAAATTAAATAACACTTTGAAATGGCTATTAGAAGTGATTCTTAAAGAGTTTTCTAAACCCAAATTCTTAAAACATTAATGAATGAGAATCATTTGTTGAAATCTTAAGCGAAAAAGAAAGACGCCCTAATAGTGTAATTATTAGAAAAGAAAGTAAAGGAAAGTGAATTTACTTTGAAATCTGAAAGAAAAGGAAAATAAAATGGATCCCTAACAAGAAGAGATAATAAGGATTTAAGAATTCACACAAGAATAAAGACTCTGATTGATTTGTTGCCAGATGGGTTTTGAATTCAAAATTTTCGCACTTATTTTTTAATATATTATAAAAATTATGATGAGTGATTCAGATGATTCATTAAAGTAATAACACTAACTTCCTTAAAATTTTGGTGAAATTATTGATTCGGATGACGAGAACTGGATGCCTCCTAAAAAAAGTTATAGTTAACTTGAAGAATTTGAGCCATCAAAATTTAACAAGAACATAGTAGCGCTAGATTAAGATTTTAATAAAGTAGAATATCTTTTATAAATTAATAGGTTTTTGTTAAAGAACTATAGATAGAGGCATTATAAGATCCTACTTGGAAAGCTCAAGTGATCAAGTAATTTGAGATACATCCTACTTTAGATCATCCTAATATTGTTAAAGTAGCAGCATAATCAATAAAATAGGTTAAAGAGTAAAATTATGAGGAAAAAAAAATTGTTTTAGAATTCTTAAATGAAGCAAATTACTTTAAGAAAGCAATCTTAGAAGTATAAATATTATTTTAAATCTTAAGCAAGCACGTCCTATAACAAATATGATAAAGTTAAGATCCTACATTCAAGATATTGCGGAAGGAATCAACTATTTACATAACTTAAGTAAAATGTCAAAATATTTGAGATTTTGTTCATATGGATATTAGAATAGAGACATTACATTGTACAAGAGAAACAGATGATTTTATTAGAACAGTATGTTAATTATTAAATAGAGGTCAAACTTGGAGATTTCGGAAATATCTAAAGAAAAGGCGATATTTTAGATGCGTTTCATTATGAGTTCATTAAAAAAAGATAACCTATGATACCACCTGAGTTAAAAATTGGTTCTTAAGCTGATTCTAAAATGGATATCTGGTGTTTTGGAATAGTAATTCATTAAATGATTATGGCTTATTCACCTAATTTGATGCCTTAAAACTAGAATCAACCAACAAAGATATCATTTGCGAAAGCTCATTGGAGAAAATATGAGGTTGAACTTTTCAAACTAGTCAAAAGTATGCTCCAAATTGATCCAAATGATAGACCTACAGCATAATAAATACTATAAATTCCATGGCTTTAATGATAGATATATATCTATAAAATTAAAGTATCCAAATTGTTTGACCTTTCAATTTCAATTCAAAATTAAAATTAAAATTAAAAAGTTTATAATTAAAAAAAAAAAGACGTGAATAAGTATAAAGTTGAATTCTATCATACTACTAATTTGATTTGCCAAATTAATTACTATTTTATTTATAAATCAAAAAATATGAATTAATTTTATATGTTCAATCATCTTTTATAGAAAATATCAATGGTTCCATAATAGACTCTCTCTTAATTTCTATTGAGAATCAATTATTTGAATTAGAAAAGCTTGATTATATGTATATATATTTATTACAATTTTTTGAAGTTAAAATATTATAATTATTGATAAATGAAAATCAATCATCAAGTTGGCATAATAAAGCAACTCCACGTCTAGTCCAAACTGCTGGCTCAATACCAGTTATTAATTCCATATATAAAACAAAGTTGGTAGAATGACCTGTTGTTGATAATGTTCCTCTTCTAGTTGAAGTCTTGTAAAGAGGACATTTATAGAATTTCTATGAATTTTAATTTTAAGCTGAAGCTATTACAGGTTCTAGCCTATTCAAATAGAATTATAAATAATTACCAAACAACAGGCATTTCTTGGAATAGCACTAAAGGATCTGATTCTTCTAATTGGTTAGTTCCAACATCCCATTTGCACCCTTATAAATACAGACCATCAATATTGACACCTTGAAATATTAGATAATTAATTACCATCTTAAGGAATATCTTAGATATTATCCTTATAGAATGGTCTAACTTAGGTTCTGAATGTCAAAGTATCTATGGGAGTCTTGGTTTTACGAGCATAAGTTTATTTAGTGGCAGTCATGAAACCTTGAGGGAAGAACATAGCTGATAACCAATATGATTTCATAGTGCCATTTTCAAGCCATTATTTAAAGAATTCCTATAAAAAATATTATTATAAAAATACCAATCTTTAGATGAGATCTATAACCCAGGATCCTAAAGGTTTTAAAGATGGATATGCAACATTTTCCCAGTTTTCAGGTACTTTAGCATCTAAAAAGGAATTAAACATTTTTTCTAATTCTATTGACATTACAACCAATCCCTAAATGGCTTTTTGTAACAATTCTAATGAATTTTTCATTACTCTAACCAATTTTATAAAACGATCAACTTCTTATGATCTAAAAATAGCTAAAGATTCTATAGCCACTTCTTTCTTTTATACTAAAACTGGAGGTAGTTTTCCAAGAATTTCTTTAGCTAATTTAAAAACTATTTAATCAGGTGTTTCTTCTAGTCCCTTCTCTGCTACCATTCTTGGTTGAACTGATAATAAAGTACTCATAAATTCTGCCACTGTTTTTTGTTAGAAAGTGATATTTGCATTAACATGTAATCCAAAGACTTCTGGATCATCTTCTAAAGGCAATTAACTTATATATTAGATAACTGATTGTAAATCAACAATTTAAGGAGGATGATAAACACCACTGGATGAAAATATATAGTTTGGATCATTTAGAACAGCTGGACAGAAATATTATTTGAGTAGATCTGTAATCAATCTAACATCTTTATCATCTGTAACTCTACCACCATAGTTAATTTCTGAAATTATATAATTTAATGTTTAATAGGGAACTTCAGGTTATTCATCCAAGTACATTTTCAACTATAATTAACAAGTTTCAAAATCAGAATTCATCCATTCATATGGAATATTCCAACCAATAGGTCCAAACTTTCTTCTTTCCAAAATAACAGCATGGAAGAAAGCCAATGAGAATAATAATTTCTTATATTCATCTTACTTAGAACATGAATCATAACCAGTCAAATCGTTATAGGTTCTCATCATATTGGCTTTTAATCCTTTTGGTGGTTCATTTGTTAATTTGATACCACTTTGTAATACTGGAACAGGGAATTTATCTGTTGGCATACTTGTTAACCATAATCTATAATTAGCATCTGTATCTGCTTCTACTTATAACTCTTAAATTCTTTCTAATTCTGGCATCCATGTTATAGCCAAGTGACAATTCTACAAACATACCCAATCTCCTGTTCTTCTTCCTGTCTTTATTAATTCTTTTGCAATATTACCTTATCCTTAACCTAATGAAATTATTTTTAATTTTGTCTCCATTTCCATATCTTTAGCTAAGTTTAATAAATAAGTGATTGGATCAGCTCCAGGAGATAAAACAAATATTATTGGTGTTGTACATGAAGAATCTTAAAAGGCTCCTTTCAAATTAAAAACAGGAGGTTCTATAAAGAATGATGTTAAAGTATCTGAAACATAATTTTTAATTAGAATAACCAACTTTTCATCTCTAAGTGTTTTAAATAGTAACAATTTTTAAAATGGATCCAAAGAACGGAATACTAAAGGCAAATCAGATCTCCAAGGATCTTATACATCCATTACTTCTCGCCATAATTATTCATCATTACCATCTTTTAATGACATTGGTAATTAGGCAAAAACATGTGATGATTTACTTAATAACATACAATTCTTCCAAGTTTTCTCATTCAAAAATGTTGGATGTTCTTCATTAGGAACTGCACCTGTGCCTCCTCTTAAAAATATATTCCATTCTCTTGCATGTATATACTAAGCTTATAATTGGATTTTGCTTGCAATTAAGAAACTAAATAATAGTTTATCTTTTTCAAATAATCCTCTGCAAATATTGACATAAAATGCTTTAGTGATATCATCAATTAACACAGCCAATCTTTCTTCAAGTGATGGAGGATTAGGAGCTACTTCTAATCTCTTTTTAAATAGTTTGATAAAGAATTCCAATGAATATTGATACATAGGATCAATTAAAGCAAGATCTGCTATAACAAAATAAATAACTGATCCTCTTCTAGCAATAATACGATATTATTCTCTTGCTTAATTAATTTCTTCAGCAGTGACCTTAGACTAAGCCATACGTTAATTTACTGTGTCTGATGTTATTTTAGAAGCATCCAAAGTTGTAATTAAATCTTCTTCCTCTAAAATTCTTCCCTAAGCTTCTGATATTAATTTCAAAATTTTATCTTCTAATTCTTATAATTGTCTCTTATCTTACGAAATTTAAAGTATCAGATTAACTCTTTTTTCTTCTAAATCTATTCTTTCTTATCTCACAACTTCAACAAGTAATTGATCTTCTAAACCTTAAGGTGTAACAGTGAAATTAATGATGGTAGTCTTAATACTGATTTCAGGTATATAGTGTGGATTTGGTAACTTAGTTGTGAAATATAGTTTAAATTCATTATTATAAGGAATATCTTGATCTCCTAAACGTAATAAATATTAAGCTCCTTTTTTGAAGATTTGTTTCTATAATATTGGTTCTAAAGATGGATCAAGTTCTTCCTCTACATTTTCCATTAACACTTATTAACCAAAACGAATGGAATTTTCAAGAGTCTTTAAGAAATTACTTTCACTTAATTTTGTAATTTGTAAATTTGTCTCCTTTCCTAATGCCTTAATCCATTTATTAGCTTGACCTTATGGATCAATGATTAATGGCCATCTTCTACAATTGAATACAAATATTCCATTATCAATAGATAAATTATCTGCTGGTAATCCTGCTTCTTACCATTCTCTAATAGTGACTTCTTCTGCTAAAATTCTTTAAAGAGTGAAATTATCACTAACAGGTATACTCAACTCTTTACAATTGTTAATCCATTTTGCTACAATTTCAGACCTATAATTATAAGTAAATGGTCCAAGATAGGCAATTGATCCAGCTGCCAAAATGATATTTCCAACTAGATTTCTTAAATCTTCTTCTAACAATGCAGCATTTACCTTCCATCTCTCAGCTTCACTTGCTAATCCTGAAACTAGTTTTTCTGCTCTTACTAATTAGATTTCCGCTGTCTTTTGTTGTTATTTCAACATTTCAGACTTACTAATAGAAGTCTACAGATTTCTTTTAAGTTCATTAACCATATCTTAAACCTCCTTCAATTATCCCATCTTCACTGATAATTCTTGTTCTACCTTTTTTAAAGATGCCTCTGCCTCTTTTAATGCTTTTTCTTTAGGTCCAACTACTTTTTTAACTTAAGCAAACTTTTCAGTTGCTACAACCCAAACTAATAATGTCGTAGCTGCTTATGAGACATTCAAAATCTTTTCTCTAGTAAAATCAGGATTGCTTAAATAAGTTTATTTAAGTTTCTATAATCTTCTTTCTGGAACTTATGTAACATCAAATTCAAGTAGATCTTGAATAAAGGTCATTCTTCCTAGCAATTTCTAAGCTGATGGCCAATCTTCTTTTTCTCCAAAAAGTAAATTCACTGCACACATAACAATTTACACTAAATTTGGTGGAGTTTTCAGGGCCTTCATTTCATTAATTGCACTTTTATCAATACTTTAAACTGCCTTTTAAGCTTATTCTAAGATTGGCAAAGCTTAATCCAATTCAGCCTAACATGAATCCCTCATTTCATTCACTTCATCCTTTTTCTTTTATGCCTCTGCAGCTTCTTTTGAAACAATTTATTCAGTAATATTAGCTTCCTTTGTTTTACCTTCTAATTCAATCATCATTTCAGCATTAGCTTTTGCACTTTATTCAAGAATAGGTTAGAATTCAATAATCTTCTTTTATAATTTACCAACTTCCTCATTAGTATCCTTTAAAGTTTATAGACCAACTGTATATTTCTTTATTTTTTAAGGTAAGATATTTGATTAAACTTTCATCATATCAATATATAATTTTAACAATTCTAAATAACTTGTTGGTGTAACATAATTTTTCCTTCTTAATTCATCGTAAAATCTTTCACTATAAGTCTTCACATCAGAATGAATAATAACTGACATATTTGATAAGCTCTCAACAAATTCTCCTATTCCCAAATGCTCTTAACCTCCCAATTCTTTCAAAGCCACACTACTTAAGGCTTCATCTGGCCATTTATCAAACCAATCAATCGTACAACAATTTATAATAGATGGGAATTATCTGCATCTATTTCTTAACTTTTCTCCAACAGGTGAGAAGGCTAAGACGATATGTAAATTCTCCCTAACACGACTCACAAAGAATTTGAGTAGAACATCTCTAGAATCGTATAATCCTTATTCTTTTGCTAATGGTCTGACATCATTAATTATTTCTTCAATATCTTCTGTTGCCCATAAATTAGGTACTTCTCCTGTGTTAAGGACATTGTTAATATCTTCTAAAAATGATTCTCTTACAACTTGAGTATCAGAGAATAAAAATACTACAGGTTAATCTTTAGCTCCTGCTGTTTTTAATAGTTTTTTGAGATCATCTTTCCATGATTATTCTCTATAATTCTTAGTAATTTCTATGCTAAATACGGTTTGTCCTCTAGTTTGGGCAGATAATTTAGTTAATGACTATCTTCCTGATCCACCAACACCAATCAACAGTGCATTTCCTCTAGGTTATCTAAGAATTCTACATAGTCTACTTAAATGCATAATGGCATCAGTAAAGAATACAAGATTCATTTATTTTTAAGATGCGTTGTATAAATTTAAGAATTCTTGGAACTTACGAGGTAATTCTTAATGATTATCAATTCTAATATAATCTTTATTTGCATTTCCATAATCACCAAAAAGTAGATTCTGCACTTGAGGTTTTTCCCATTCAAATTCAAAGACCCTTTAAGCATGGCCCATCAACAAGGTTAAAAACCAATCTCTATCCTTATCATCAACCAGTCTATCTTGAAAAACTCTTTGTGATTCATGAGCCCATAACTAAATTAACATTTCTTTATTAGTTAAATTATCATATCTGATTTACAATATACCTTAAATAACTTTACTAAGATCTCTTAAATTGAATGTATAATGAGATTTTGTTGGTGTAGGCAATAATTCCTTAGTAATCTTAAAATAGATTTCTACACTTGATTTCACAATATAAGATGCGAATTTATCCAATCCTTTATTTTATTCCATCAGAAATCCTTTAAGAATAGCAGTGAAAATAACCTCCATAGATCTTTAGGATAGATCTGGACACCAGGTTTAATTGAAATGTCTAAATAAACGAGGTGTAACTGGATTACGTCCACCTCCTGGAGGAGCACAGGCTGTAATGAATTGACAATCCTTTACATACATAAAGTATAATTTTTTGAGATCATAAAACCCTCCTTAATCAATTATTTATCTAAATAATTCATTTGGAGGTTAAGCACCATACTTTTCTAATGCTGGCATATTGACATCATCAATAAAGAGAATCATTTTACGACCAGCTGGTGGACCTAAAAGATCCTTCTTTTTCTTCATAAATTTATCTTTATCCATAAATAGATCTTACAAGTTTTTAGCACTAGTTTAAGCAGAGAAATTAAGAGTTGAGAATACAAACTTATCCTATTCTAAATTATATAAGTATTCATTTATAATAACAGTTTTTCCTGTACCAGTTTCTCCAGATAAAAGAATATTGAATCCTCCTTCAATCAATTAAGTGATCAAATACTTGAATTTAACTGTATCACTAGTTGGTACTAATATGTTGAAGTAAGGAATATTAGGATTATATTTAAATTCTTAAATTTTATCAGTCCAAGGTTTAAATTCTTTACTCTTGTAATCGCAATAATAATCATAAACATCTCCTTCAAATGGGAATCCACTAAATAGAGAAATTATCTTTCCTTTTAAGTACTAACTAAATTAAGATCTACTAGAATCATGTAAATTCGCTCCAGCACTCCAAATGTAACTGAAAATTAAAACCATAGCAATATGAGATTCCATATCAAATTTATTCATTTTCTCTAAATTAACTGTTTCAGTTAATTGCTTCAAATTTATTTATGCCAAATTAAGTAGTGATTTTAAGATATTATTGACAGTAGTTGGAATCTTCTCTTTGAATTCTTCTCTGACAACTTTAAGATTATCTTTAAAAAAATGTTCAATTTTATCAATTAATGTATCAACATAAGTTGGAACTTTATCATCTTTCATGTATTATTCTCTCAATTAAACACCCCAAGTTTTGACTAATGGTTCCCAACCTAAATGATGTGGTTCCATGTAAACCATACCACATCTACTAACTGTAGCTGGAGATGCAACTGCCAAATCTTATACCTCAAACATCATAGTAAATGTAGCAGGCAATTTAATTCTTTAACCATTATTTAAACAAAGCATTTTATTATCATCTAAGACTGTATTCATATTTTCAATCCAAAGTGCATCAACAGGGCCATCAAATATAATCCACTTTTTCTAATCACTTGTATCTGTAACAGCTGTTCTCACAATACTTGCTACTATACCATCAGTCCATTCATTTGTTAACACATTAGTATATCCGAATAATTCATTCATTGTAACTGATTTGGGATTTAGTGTTTACTTTTACACAACTTTATGATAATAATCTTATGATCCTTCTTTATTTAATTATTCCATTGCTCTTGAAAGTGTGTGTATCAATGTCGTTTTTCCTGTTCCTGTAAGACCAACAACCATTACTCCATGTCTAACCTATATTGTTTCCATTAACTAACAAATTTTCTTTTTGAAAGCAGCAGGATCATCGTAATGAATCAATTTAAGTTAATTTGTAATTGTATCTACTAATTATTTATCGACTTCCTCTTTCATATCAACTTCAGGAAATAGATCTTTGATAATTCCATTGAATAATGGAAGATCGTGTTCAAGAAACTTTGGTACATTACTATCTTTCATAGCCTTGATAAGAACTTCATTTTCAGGCTTATTAGCATTCTTTCTACGTAAAGCACCTGCCATAACCAAGACAGATTTGACTGCTCTCATACCAAAGTCATAATGATCTTGTTTACTTAATTATTCAGAAGACAAAGAATATAAATTAACCATCTTACGTGCCAATATTCTACCACCTTCAAATCCTTCTGAAAAAAGAATAATTTCTGCAATCATACCATAATCAGGAATCATCATAGCCACTGGTCTGAATAAAGCTTTAAGATTATCTGGTAATTCAGTTCTACCTGCATATCCTGGATTCATTGTAATAAAAACACCAAACCTACGATTAAGAGGGATTGTGCGTGATTCGAATTCAAATTAATCTACTTTTTATCTTATAGCTTATTAAATAGTTAGAATCTGTTAGGCAATAACTGACAACACCTCAATATCAATACGATTAAATTCATCAAAACATGCCCAAGCTCCACATTATGCTAATCCTGAAAAGAATCTACCCATAGTTTTAAAATCCAAACCATCAGAACAATTAAAAACAACACATTACACTGCTAAAGCTTTAGCTAAATCCTTAGTTGTCTCTGTTTTACCAGTACCAGCTGGACCAGCAGGAGCTCCTCCAAAATTTAAGTGCAATGCTCCTGTTAATGTCATATAACATTTATCTGTTAAAGGAGTAATAACTAATCTAGGTCCATTACCCAAATATTCATAACCATATATAAATCTTGTATTTGTTTATCTAACTACACAATTATCTACATCAGCTTCCCAATAATATCTTAATTGTTTTGCCCATTCAAAATCGTTTAAAGAAGAAACATTCTTATCTACCATCGTTGCTACAACATCTCTAGCATGTACATCCAATACAATCAATGCTCCCATCAATGTTCTTTAAAGTGTATTTAAATCTCCTCTCACTATTGATACTTCTTTATTCAATAATTAAACCATAAAATCATAATATTATGATAATGATGTCTTTCTTCCCATTCCCATTCTTTCAATTGCTGTTGTGCATCCTTCTGTCCATTTTATTAAATCAACTGTTAAAACTGGTTATGCTGGATACTCAAATAGCCATTCATCTCTTTCTAGTTCTTTTTAAGGATATGCAAAATATGCTTTCTTTGTTATATCATACAATGATTTAACCATCATATTTTATATTCTTAATAGCCAATGCTCAACTGGACCTTAAGCCATTACTATAGTTGAAAATGGAACTAATTCAGGCATTGTCTCTGGCTCCGCAGATTGCATAGCTATTATTTCTGTTGAATCTTCAATGTCAGAAAATTTTATTCTGTTTATGTTATCAAAACACTTTCTTAAATGAGCTTAAACTGCATGAGGATTTCTAGTTTAAGATAATATTTCTAATAATTCATCATTAGATAAAAAGTAAAATCTAGGAAATGCTTATCTTTTTGTTTCAAGATAATTATCTAAACTTTTTTAGATATCCTCTAAAATTTTATTATTAACTTAAAATTTCTTTAATAATTCTTCTGAATTACAACAATCCTATACTAAAGGTCTTTTAAATGTTTTCAACATAATATCTCTCCAAAATTTATCTACACCCATAAATTTAGTAGTTTCTTAAGGTAATTGTTTTTAGATATCATCTGCACTGAAAATATTTTCTAAATACATCCATTATCTTTGACAAGATAACCATTCATCAATAATATCTGATATCAATACTAATTTTCTTTCCCATTCCTCAACAGTTGGTCTAATCTCTGCAACAAAACGAGTTCCTAACATAGTCTAAACTTTTAATTAATGATCATCTAATGCGGCAATAATATCATCCAAAGAACCAATAATAAATTTATCTTTAGCTTCTCTATAATGATTCACTATAAATGATAATTATGACCATTTCAATTTAATATCTTCTATTTATGCTTCAATACTAGCTTCGCCTGATGCTTTAGCTGATATTTCTTCTATTTTCTCTCTTTTATTCATAACACCATCAGCCAATAATTCTTAAAGTGTAAATGTTTTTCCTGGTTACCATGAAGATCCTAAATCTTCAAATATTTTCTTCCAATGTCTTGCTCTTAAATCTTTATTACCTAATGCTTATATTACAGGCATAATTGTTGAAACATTACTCACTCTAGAAGCATGTTGATCTAAAACTTTATCTCTTCCTTCTTTTGATAAATTATTAATGTTTTATCTTAATTTCAAAATTCCAATTTCATAACTCTTCATTTCTTTTTCAATTTCTTCAACATTCAAAGTAATAAATATGTTTTTTTATAAATCCTCATATAATTTATTAAATTTATCTGTATGAGTCCATAACATTCTACGATCATTGTAAGTTGCTTCCAATTCTTATAAATCTTTATTTGTCGAAACACTTAATCCCATCAATTTTGCATAGTGCAAATAATTTTTATCCATATCTTTGAATCTATCTAAAGATCTTGTTTTAATTTCATTTAATTATTATAATGCATCAGCAGGTTAAGTATCTTCTAATATTAATTTTCCTTTATTAACAGATCCAGTTGTATTTTGAATATTTGTAATAAATTTGGCAAATTCAGCTTCATGTTTTTTCATCATTTCTTATTTTCTCTCTTTACATAAATCTTCAGCTTCCTTTATTTTCAAGGTTAGTCTTAAATATTCTGCTTAAATATCATCCATCATAACAATATCTGAGTTTTTGAGTGGATTCAAATCAAATTTAGATTTTAATAAAGAATGCATAGCTTCTACTTCAATTTTTGCTAATTCAAGTCCTTTAATATTTTATTCGGCTTCTTGAATAGCTTCAATAAATTCTGCATATTCTTTGAGATTTTATGGATTTTTTGATAAATTAGATGTGTAAGTCTACAAAGTTGTCAAAGTCTAATTAGCTTTCTTTTACATCAATTTATATAAGTAGTCTTTAAAATTTTCTAATTTGGCAGCAACCTATGGTTACAGTTTATTTTTAATTTTTTTGCCATCTACATTGAGTATTCCTTTTGCAATATCCTTAATATATTAGTTTATATCTGATAACCATTTTTTAAGTTCCATAACATGAGATTTAATAATATCAAGAGTATGTTCTTCTTTTTCAAATTCTCCTTAATTCCAAGAATTTAAGAATTCATAAATTGGTTTACATTTCATATAATTTTGATTAACATATACCTCTGCTGCTTAAAAATCACTTGTAACCTTTTCAAATATTTCATTTTTGATATTTTAATATTCTATACTATCAGTAATGATTCCTTAAACATCTGCAATACAATCTTTGTTTTCTTTTTATTCAGATAACAACTCTCCTAATTTAGTGTTCTTTATATAACCAATCATACTCTAATGAGAAATTACTCTTGCAGTATTTCTCATTACTACAATCATATCATCTAGTAAGCTTTTGAGATGTTCTGAGATTTCTTTTTCATCTGGTGTAAAAATTTAAACGTCAAAGTTGACTGCAGTATTGAATAAACCATTCTTTCTTTCTTTTTTCATCTCCTCTAATAACATACTCATTGAAGTTTAGTTAATCGAGACAAGAGTTTCAACTGTCATATAATCAACCAATTTAATAAATAAATGTAATCTTCCTTTATCTTTTTCAGCCAATTATAAAAGTAAGGCATTTTCTTCCTTTTCTTTTCTCTCTTCGTTCATAGGTTTTTATTTCACTTATTAACCAAACCTTGCCTCTTCATTTTCTTATTAATTATTTTAATTTGTTCTATCAATAACTTCCTTGCACACCGTATCTAATTTCTATAACACTTTATCAATAACAGAATCATAATGTTTAGATGCATCAGATCTAGCCTTTTTTTAATCACCCTTAAAGAAATCGTCAGCTTCCCAAGTTTTATTAGCTTATTGAATACTATTACTCAAAGTTTTTTGTAATTAAAGTTCATACATCATTTGATTAATGTCCATCAAATGTTAAGCAAAGGCAGGTTTTGCTACAAATGACTCATGAATTAACTTTTTTCTGGTCTTACTAAAGAGATTATATCTCACATTTGATTTCCAAATATTAAATATTTTTGCTAAAATAATAGAATGTAAAAAATTTACTTATAGCATAATTTTTGAAAAATTAAATATTAGTAATAATGTTAAACATTGTACTTTCGTGCATCCAATCTGATAGTGAAATGACTTCAGTGCTAGAATCACCTTGCATTTTCTTTTTTCCCTTGTCTGTGTAGACATGAACAATTCCATGGGCTGATATTGTATAGTATTCTTTTAATGTCTATTCCTTTTGATTTTCCCTTGTTTTGACAACAAAGAGTTCATAAGGTTAGAATACTTATTTACTTTTATTTAATTCCAAAGGCAATTCAAGTTCAACATCTTCGTTTTTGATTTTACGCCTTTTTTATTTATCATTCTTATTCTAAACCTCAAGTAGAAGTTCGATGTATAGAGCTTTACTAACACAATTAATAAACTTAATTGGAGTAGTATTTCCATATTTAGCAAAAAATTTAATTGCCCCCTCCCCAGTTGTAATAAATTTCTGATATTAATGGAAGACAGTGGCATCTATGTAATTGGCTTTCTGTATTTTAGATACTTACACTTTCTCCTTAAATAACCCTTTTACCATTCCTGTATATGTAACATTGTCTGGTTAGGCCTAAAATTTAATATTCAATTAAATTACTTGTTCCTCTTCTTCAATGGGTTCTTCTTAAGATTATTCTATTGGTCCAGCTTATTAAATAGGCTATTCCTCATTCTTAGCCAAACTGTATTCTTGTAATTCTCTCTATTATTTATTTAAAAAGTCTATACCTCTGGATCGAAGCGATATAACTGTTTGTACACCTCTTCATTATTTGAAAGAGAATCTATGTTTAAATAAGCTTGATACTTGTAGCAAATTGATTCTTCTTCTTTCCAACTACCATACGTTTCTCCTCTCTTCTTCTCACCAGATCCTTATAATCAATTTGATCTTATCTGAAATTCATAAAATAAATAATTAAAAAATCAAGTCATTGATTGAATATTTCAAAATGCACTTAGTAAATTCTTTCCTTTCTAATTTTTGAATTAAAATTTGAACACTTTATTAAAGATTTTCACAACTAACTTTTTACATTCATTTAGATGATCATTATATTTATAAGACTTACAATTGCTTTGATAAACTATAATATAATAATATGTATATTATTAAGGTAGTGTATTAATTATAAAACTTATATAAAAATATGATTGAGAAAAATTTATTTCAAATATCTTGACTCTCTTTTTAGTAATACGTAAATCCTTCAAAGTTTTAAAAATTTTCTTTGATAGAAGCAGTCTTCGGGAGTTTTTCCTTAAAAATTCTTAAATCTACACAATTTTCTGATGAAATCAAAGTAATTGGCGCCTAAATCTACAATTCCTTCATCTTTTATAGTTCTAAATCTTAAAAAAAGACATGATCTAATATTTATTAAGCTCCCTTTCTTCCTAATCTTTTACTTGGCTTATTCATCATAGATATATCATACATCCACTTCAAGAAGCTTTGTAAGTAAATCTTTAGCATCTTTAGAACACAAATCTAAAAAAGGTACTTATCTGACACATCTATTTTAAAGCATTTATTTTTTATCTTTACTGTAAAAAGGTGGCTTTCCAAAATACATTTCATAGATTAGACAACCTAAACTATAAAAATCACAATTAAACGTATATCCTTCATTTCCTAATACTTCTGGAGCCAAATAATCTATAGTTCCACAGCAAGTCTTAGCCTTTTCATTATTATTCTCAAGAATTTTAGAAAGACCAAAATCAGATAATTTGATATGCCCAGATTAACTTACAAGAATATTTTCAGGCTTAAGATCTCTATATATTACATTCAAAGAATGTAAGTGTTGTAGACCAAACAATATTTCTGCAGCATAAAATCTAATGAAGTGATCTGGAACACTTGGCTATGATTTAATATGATAATATAATTCTCCTCCTTCCATGTAATCAACAATAAAATATAGACGTGCATTATTTTAAAATGCATACCTTAACCTAAATTATTTGAAATAAGTGAATTACTTAACAACAAAATTAGAATTTGTTTTCTCTAATATTTTTCTTTCATCTAACACATGTCTCATTTATGAGTCCTTCTTTATATTTTTTTTTTCCAATATCTTCATTGCATAAAATTTCTATTTTCCTTATTTACAATATTCAACTAACATAACTCTTCCATAAGCTCCTTTACCAAGCATTTTTAGTCTCTTAAAATCTGATAATTTGGCCATTTATTTTCCTTATCTGCCTTCAATTGCTATAACTGTTGTTGAAAAGTCATCTTCATCAAATTTTAATTTTACAACATCATTTTAGATAAATTCTTCTCTATAACAAATGTTTCCCATTATTTAAATAAAATATTAAATGTAAAAAATTGAGATTTATTATCAATATTAAAAAATTTACTTAATAAATCATATTCTAATTACTTAAATCTATTGTAATATGAATCAAATATTTAAAGAATTTAAATCTTTTTCATTATAAATTAAATATTCTAATCATGAAATGCAATTTCTCTCATAATTTCAATTAAAATATTAGCCATAAAACTGTATATGCTCTCAATTTATATTCCAATACAAATTATCCTAATTTTTACAAATTAATAAGAAATAATATGTAATTTAATTTAAAATATATTCTAGGATTTAATGGAGTGGGTTATTTTAAACTCTAAAATACATTTTCAAATGTAATTTGATATTTCTAAGAAATATTTAATGTTAAATTTAAATCAAATAAATATTTTCTTATATGAAACATCTAAGTCTTTTCATTTTTGAATTATTAAATATATACATACTTATTTTATCTTTAATTATAATTGAAATATTTATTAACTTTCATAATTATGAAGTATCATATTGATTTAATGAAACATCGTATTAATATAAAATTTAGCAATATTTGAACATATCCATGAATAAAAACTGAAATAAAAATAAAATTTTATCAGTAAATACTTATTATGGATTTAGAAAATGGATACTTTATCTTAAAGAATTTTTAGAGCTTCCTTGAACTTATAGATTTGAATAATTCATATTAATCTCTTATTTATTTATATATTAACTTTACATCAATATTTGCGCTCTGTTCTTAAAAGCAATTTATCTAGAGTGGCATCACTATATTAAAAATAACATTCATCAGCTGATTTCTGATCCTTAAAAAAAGCTTTTAAAATAATCTGTTTATATTATGAAATTATACTCTAGTCTCAGCTTCATTTTCTTAAATATTATTTGCAATAATATGAACTTTTACCAATCCACCACATCTTGTCTTTATATCATTCTAAAATTATTTAAATAATATACAATAAGATCGGAAATCTAGTTTTTTGCTAAAAAATTATAGATATCTATTTCAAATAATTCTGGAGTATTTGCACTATTCTATTATTATTATTTCCATTCGTTTTATCTTGGTCTATCTCTTTCTCTTTCTCTATCTCTATTTCTGTTTCTGAATTAGAAAGAATTCTTTTATCTGTTGAATCTTCTAATTGGTTTACGAGTTTTTCCAGATTAATTTTAATGTCTTTATTATCTATTCTTTGAAGAATGCTACTCTAAATTTATTTCCTCTATTTCTGACATAAAATATAAATTATATAAATTTTAATGATATTTTTCATTTATAATGAGGTATAAAAAGTTAAAGAAAAATTTATTAGGGAAATGAATAAATTAAGATTTAAATATATACTTCTAAAATATTCTAAAAAATACTATTAAAAAGATAAGGCATTCCAAATTTTTTTGATAAGAAATACAATTATGATGAAATATGGTGAGTATTAAATAATTTTTAATGGGATTTTAAAATTAATTAATAATTTGTAAGAAATTAACAGAAACTTATAAAAGTATAAATATGACTGATAAAAATCCACAACTTTTAGATCAATAAATAAATGTTGTTTTATGATTACATTAAACTTAAAATGATCTTTCTTTGTTAGATGTACATTCATTTTATTTAAGACTTCATTAGTTGACAATATTGTGTTTTTATTATTTTAATATAAGAGTTGTAACAATAATTTAATTGATAAGTCATTCATAATGTAATTTTTAAGTATTAATATTAATATTTAAATGCCTAAGTTGTGTGAAAAAGTCAATCAATTCCTAAGATAGCATGTTGTAGAAAAATATTTACCTTTGACATCTCTTGTTTGGAATACTAAGATCACTCCGATATCAAATTAGAATCAAGTTATTGATTATTCAACATTATATGTTAAAGTTCATTAGTATATAAAATTTATATATTTAGACATTATTTAAGAGAAATGGCAAGACAATAAAGCATAAATAGATAGAATCAAGAAATTGTTCAAGTCTAAAATGGAGGACTTAGAGATTTTAGTAAATATTTAATCAATTAATTAAGTTTAATAGAAAAATTAATAACGAATAACTGTCATTCAAACATTTGAAAGATAATTAAGTGAATCAAATGTTACTACTTAAATACATGCTTTATAACTGATAAATTAAAAGGAATTAGAAACTACATACTTTAGCTTAGATGATGTTGAAACAACATATAGTTCATATCCCGAAGAGTTAAATTACAGTTTCATCGATGAAAGCTTAATTTAATTGCAATGAATGATTAACATAAATTAAATGATAAAACATAATCTTCTCATTCATATAATAGAATTTATACTTATAACCAAGTAAAATAAATTATATTATCATTTGAATGAATATTATTTTATTAAAAATGAGTATATGATTAAGTGATCTTAGGAAATCCTATATTTATGATAAAATAATATCATAAATATATATAAAAAATATTTGAATTTGATTTATTTTAATATGATTGTATTGTTATTGCACCTTGTACATAATTCTAGAGTCCTATTTATTATTTATCTTTACTCTGTGATATTTATAAATTGTGTTTGTAAAGAAATTGTTAACAAATCTTTTTATGATTAAATAAGTAATAATAAATATAGTTCTATTCTTAATCAGGATTTTTAGTTCATAAATTTAATTTAATGGGTGATATCGTCCCTAATCAACTTTTTGTTGCAGGGTACAGTCGTAGTAAAGTATCTGGTGACAAAGATGTGAAAGAAATCTTTAAAAAGTATGGAACAATCAAAGAAGTAGCATATAAAGGATCTTACTCATTTGTAGTATGAAATTATTTCAATATTAAGACCTTTAGCAGTGAATAAGAGGCAGAAGATGCTTTAAAAGCAACAAATGGATTAAACTATAATGGATAGAAATTAAAAGTGGATATTGTTGACAACAGAAAGGGAAGAAGGACTGGGCCAAATGAAGATGATAAATGTTTTAAATGCAGTAAAGGTGGGCATTGGTATAATCATTTAATATTCTTAAGGGCTCGTAATTGTCCTAATGTTAGATCTCCTAGACGTAGTAGAAGAAGATCAAATTCAAGATCTAAGTATTTCAAACTATTATTAGTTAGGAGGCGTCATAGAAGATCTGATTCTAGATCATATTCTTCATATTCATCATCTAGATCAAGAAGAAGACGATATCAAAATAGAAGAAAGAGACATAGTAGAAGTCCTAGAAGAGATGCTAGACCAAAAAAGAGAAGTGTTAGTCCAAAAAGATCACCCTCAGATTCAGGATCATCCAAAAGACAAAATTCAATATCTTGATAAAAAGTGGGAAAAAACATTTTTATTACAAAAGAATATAAAAATTAATTGAATATATTTAACTCAATTCTTTCTCATTAAATATAAAAATTATGAAAAAAAGAACTCTTTAGGAACTAACTGAGGAATAAGAATAAATTAATTCATCATATATGGATGTGAATTCTCTTTAAAAATAATTATACCTTGAAAATCAAAAAAGATTATAAGATTTAAAATAAGAGAAAGTAGAATAATCAAATATTGATGAAAATGAAGTCAAAAAAGTTGAAGAAGAAATTAATCTTTGTTTTCCTATTGGCAAATTTTGTTTAAATTAATTGTCTCAATATCCAAAAGAAGAAAAATAACCACACATTTTATCTTTCATTAATATTTTACAAGAAAATGCCTATTCTGATGGTAAAAAAATAATTATTAAAATTTAGTCTAAAAAGAAAAACCTAAGTTCACATTAGAATCAGCTTTGATGACTTGTTATGGTTTTGAAGATCAATTACTTAAACCTTTAGTTTAATAAGGTGTTAAATTATTTATAATAAATGATAATGATAATAATGATAAAAAATTAGAAATAATTGAAGAATTCAATGGTCATGCTAATTGGACAGTTATTAAACCATCAAAATTGAGTTAGATAACATTTGGAGGTTCATTTCATCCAAAAATATGGATATTAAAGTTTCCAAAATTTATTAGAATAGTTATTGGAAGTTAAAATTTACATGTAGGAGATTGGACTGTTTGGTCATAAGCTATGTGGATTTAGGATTTTAAAATTGGTAATGGTGAGTTAGATGAAATCTCAAAAGATTTTAAAATGGTCTTAAAAGAATTTTTAGATCATATTCTTCCAAATTCTCATAAATTTGAAGATCTTCTTAAAATTTAATATAATGATTATGATTTTTAAAATATTAATATTAGATTGATTACATCTATTCCAGGAAGATTTACAGGAAATTAATTACATAAATATGGAATAACAAGAATTTAATCTGTTATTAATTAAGAATACCAGAATAATAATTATGAAATTCCTAAATAAGTAAGTATTTCATATCAAACAACTAGTATTGGTTAATTAGATAACAGCTATATAGATTTTTTTTAATAATGTTGTTCTGGATAATAACTAAAATAACCATAAAAACTAGCATAAAATAATAAATCTATAGCTTAAATGCTATTTAATAAATAAGAAGAAGAAAAATCTACTTTAAAACTAATATATCCAACTTCAGATTACATTGAAAATTAATCTAGGGCAGGACCAGAATTTGCAAATCCTTTATTTTTAAGAAAGTAACAATTTGAAAATACTAAATTCCCTAAGAATATTTTCTATAGATATTAAGGATCTTCCTATTATTATTGGCATGCTGGAAATATTCCACATTTAAAAGTAATGATAATAACAGCCTTAGATGAAAAAATAGATGATAAAACTTCAATTTATATTGGTAGTCATAATTTAAGTTAAGCTGCTTGGGGAAGATTAGAAAAGAATGCCACTTAACTTTTTATATCAAACACTGAGTTAGGAGTACTGTTTCCTCCTAAAAAAGATTCAGCTAAGTTTAAATAGTCTATTATTGAATAATTATCTTTTAAATTTCCACCAGATAAATATGAAAAAACTGATCAACCTTGGATAAGTGAAGTTTACTATGAATAATAAATTTGATAATCCTAATAATCTTATAATTATTTATAATAGATTTATTTTGAAATCTATATATCAATTTAACTTACAGATCTTCAATATATATAAATCTAATTAGAATTATCTAATTACAGCTTATAGTATAACATATAAATTATCATAATAACGACCTTATTTAGTCATACTTCTTCAAACTAATTCAAATTCATATTTTATTTTTCTTAACTATAATCTCTTTTTTCTATATCAAACCGCTTATGTTTTACTTCAATTTAAAATACAAAAATAATCAATAAAATAAAATTGTTAAAATGTAAAGAATTGAAAGTAAGAATAATGTTAACTCATAAAAAATAATTTTTCTACCCAAAAGTTGACAATAAAAAAAATATAAATTTTTGTAAAAAAGGAATTAAAATTTGAATTTGTTTAATCTAAATAGATTGTAATTTTGATAGGAATTTTTATTTGGCAATATATTATTAAAAATAATAAATTATAATTGTTAAAATTAGATAAATAAATTCAAATAAACTAATGTGAATATTAAAAATTTTACAAATCATTATCTTGAATGTTGAAAAGAATTGTTAACATTCACAGTTTAATTAGATTTATATGTAATATACTTATATTCATATGCGTTCAATGATCAATTCAAACTTTGTTTATCTTTATAGATAAATTCTTTAAAATTAGAAAAAAATGTGATAATTTATTTAGATTTAATCTCAATTTAAAGTTTCTTCTATGTATGATTCAATTAAATATTTAAATAGAATTCTATTTAAAAAATTATTAAATTTATAATTAAAAAACTCCGAAAAGGCGGATTTGAACCACCGACCTGGGGATAACTAGATTAACACTACAGTCCCTCGCTCTACCAACTGAGCTATTTTCGGATATTAGTAGATGCGACATTACCTGGTTAATATAAATAATGTATTATAAGAACAGTTTAAATCGTATAAATTTGATGAAGTTTTTTTGTAAAAATTATATTAATCATCATCTTTATCATGCTTTTGATTAAGAAATTTTAGTTATATTTTTACAATTAAATGGATATATATTTATTATGGATTTACATAGAAGATATTATTTGTGAGGAAATGTACGGAAAATTTAAAAAAAATGAGAGAGAGAAATTTAGTAAATATGTAATTTTGAACAAGTAAACCTTAATTAATTTTATTTCAAATAAATAATTAATCAATTAGGTCTTTCATTTCGATAATCTAAGTTTTCAATTAAGAGCCTTCACTTTATACAATCGTAGATGCAACAACTGGTCTACTAATTCCACAAGCTCTACCTAAACTTGCTTAAGTAGAAACAAAACAATATGAAACATTCTAATTTAATTTAATTTGATGACCTTCTCTTCGCATTTAATAGGTATGTTTGCTACTATTTCTATAGGATCACAATCAGCTGCTAATATTACTAATTCACATATTCCTTTATCAAGACTAGTATTAGTTTTAGTTTATACTTTTTTAAGACTTCATTAGCTCCCTTTTTTAATTGTTTGTAATTTAATGCCTAACGAAGAAGATCTAATATTTTTGTCTATAACTTTGCGTCTGCTATTGGAGATGGCTTAATTCTTGGGGCTTCTACTTTCTACATATATAAATAATTTAGTATTAATATAATTCATAATTAAAATAATTCAAATTAGTGAATTTCAGAAAGTTTAGAATGTTCACTGAATTTAGAAGTAAATTTAAGTAAATATTCTAATGTCCATTAATCATATCTTTGTTTTAAATAATTAATAGATGAGGGCATTATAATTATCTAACATGTTGAAACACCCTGATCTTTACTTTCTATATCTCTTAAAAACAATGATTCTTATTATATAGAGCTTTATTAGTCTGATAATATTTCACATTTTAAGAAATAATCTTAAACAATTTAAATTAGTATTTCTTAAATAGAATGATCTTTCATCTAATTGACTGTATTAATCTAGAAATCTAATTTAAGTAAAATTATTAAAATTTCTTCCTTTTTTGATAAATTATCGTTTAATATATATTCACTTTTAATTGATAATGATTATATAAATACTTGTAGTAAGCTTAAGCCATTTATCTAATTTTTGAATTCCCTCTATGATTTTCTTTTTCAATAGCCACACTATTTGATTCAACGCATAACTTAGGAGCATTCATCTCGTTATTACAGTCGTATCGACTCCAATTTACAGGTAATAATCCTTTTGTTTCCTCATGTGAATCAATTGAACTGTCAGAATATTCTATATGATCATTATCTCCTTCTTTCAATAAAGGAGCTTCTTAGATTTAAAAATAATAATTCGGTGATTTACTCATTGTAAAGTAATTAGGTAAATTAATTTTCATAAATGAAGCATTCAATTATTTTGTTAAATTGAAACAACATGTATTTTAGTTTTTTTGTCTATATATATATTTTTTAGACTTTTATAACTTGTTTGTTTGCTTTTGAAAGTATTCAAATAAAATATCTTTATTATTTTTAAGAATAAGTTTCCAAAGACAACAATAAGATTTAGGTTTGCAATTTATGTAAAATTCGCTATATTGCAATAATAGAAAACACATTTAGATTAAATTTTATTGCATGCAAATATCAAAGACATTTAAACTATCTATCCCAGTTACTTAAGTAATTTCAAAAGGATGTGAACATCTATCAAAAATATCTAATTATCCTTTATATTATAATGCAAATTAGACAGCTGAAATAAATCCACGTTTTACTCCAATATGTAACGGACTAAAACCTTATATATTTAAAATAAGAGGACAAGCCCTAATCATATAATTTGAAAATTACCCATAATACAAAAGAAGAGCAGCATATTTTTCAGGATACTAAAAACTTGGCCACTTATTCATCAAATAATGTAAAGCTGTATTTCCATCTTTATCTTATTCATTCGGATCAGAACCATGTTATAAAAAACCTTACATCAAATTAATTTGTTATTTGATTAGAGTTATTATAACTAGATTTTACTAGAATAAATTTATTTTTTACTTAATTTAAATTAACATTCAAAGATAATAAACACTTAACACTCTAAAATTTATCAGCAAATAATGCAACTTATATTGGAGTTTATTTCTAATTATTCAAAGAATTTTTATCAACTACATTACTACAACCCAACATTACACCTAAGTGTTATTTTAAAGCTGCCTAATGTATAATTGTATTTCCATTTTCATCAATATTTTAATAATTAAAATATTCTCCTAAAAAATATTTTATCATATTCTAGAAAGTTGCTTAATGCTCTTTTGATAACCAAATTTAAAATTATTCTAATTAATTCCCATATATCCTTTAATTCCAACCCAAATAATGAACCCAGTCAATACTGAACTCTTTTAATTAAGAGTAGTATTTTAATTCGTAAATTGGATTACCTGCAAGTAATAATATTTAGATTGAATTTTTCAATAGTTATGGAAATAGGTGTATTTAATTATATTCAATATTTAATTAAACTAATTCATCTGGCATCTATGGTAAAATACTAAGATAATTATTTGATATATCTAAATCCTATAATTAAGGATGAAATTTGTTAAACTAAAAATCAAATCAGAAACATTACATTAAAAGGTAAAATTTTAAGATAATTATTTGATATATCTAATATTCTTAAATTTTATAATATCTTAAACTCATCACCATATTATCTGATACAATTATGTGACAAATCTAATTTAATGATCCATATATTATTAAGCTTTTCTTTATTTATTTCATTTAAACCTTAGTTGCTTAAATCAAGATATTCAATTCGTTTACTAAAATTCATTTGCTTTTTATTAAATTAAGGAGAGCTTAAAATCACCTCTAATTCTTTATTTTTTTAATTCAAATGCTATTTCTTTAATGGATTTTCATTAAAAATTGCTAACTTAGTGAAATTCATTTCACTCATAAAAATATTATATTTTATTATATTATTAATTAAATTACTTTACATTATCAAACAATAACTCTTTCAAATGGTTATTTATGAAAAACTGTCTCCAAATTTTAATTGTAAAGGATAAAAAATTATAAAGAAAACAAAATTCAAACAAATTCATTTCACAGCAAATAAGAATAGCTAATTCCAAAAATAAATTCTAGTATTTTTATTTAATTATTAAATTTATATATACAAATTAGTTTATGAAAAAATCTCTTTAAATTAATGATCTTTTATCCTTTTTATCAAATCCAGCTACATTAATTATCAAATATTTTTTCCGATGAATTAATCAATGTTATTTATATGAAGTTAAACTCAAAAATATTGTTTTGTTACTTTCTCCAACAAAAAGTTTGAATTATTATTATTTTTCATCATTCCTTTTTTTACAATTTACAAAACTTTTTTTTTCACATCAATTTTTTAAAGTTAAAAAATGTAATTATAAATTTCTTCTTCAATATTGTTTGAGAAATTGTTCAAATCACAACCAATTATTATTGATTTATTATCAAAAATTTTATCAATAATATATAAACAATTTCTATTAAAAAAAAAATATTCTATAAGGAATTAATAAATATAGACTATTTATGATTCTTGTCTTATAATTCTTGATATGCATTGTTGATCATTTTATCATTTTTTATGTATAAAATTTTCTAAAAATTTAGCTTGCTCCTTTTATCTTTTGTCTTTTGCTTGCTTATCAAGTCCTGAAAATGTCGGATTAGCAGGAGCATCATTTTCATTCCAATTTGGATTTTGAAAAATGTTTTCAATAGCTTGTAATATCTCAAATTCAGTAGTAATTGGTTTCCAATATGTGAACAAAGGAATACACAATGAGTTATCTTTAATTAATTAACATATTAATTTACCTCCATATATATTTTCGTGCTACAAAACCTCTTGCTGTTGTCCTATCTTCACAGTATCGAATACAAATCTAGGAGCATTAAGAGGATGATTCGGTTAAAACTTCAGAACACCTATTATAATTAATAAATGAAAACCACTAATGCATTTTCCTTCAAAATTTCCTTTTCCTGGAAATTCGAATTTCCAAAATTAATAAATTACTGAATCACCTTCTTCAATAGGGGACAAATTATAAAGATTCTCATTCGTCATTATCTCCAATTATGCTTTACTTAAAAGGTCTTCAAAATGACTAGCTTTCTAATAAATATAGTGAATATTTTAACATTATTATCAATATTAATGTCTTGAAGAAAATTTATCCTCGCTTGTGGATTATTTTAGGGAACTTAAGGCTGGGGAATTTAATTACCAGGTGAGATAAGTCTAATTTTTGGGTTATTCATTAATATATTTAATTAAGATAATTTATATAAAATCTAAATATAAACAGAAATTTTTAGATAAGATAATAGTATTTAGAGATTTACTTATTTTTGCAATAAATTACAAAGTGTGAACCAAAATTTTTTTTATATTCATAAATAAATTGTTTAAATAATAAACTTCCATTAGTTTTAGAAATTTGTAAAAATGAAATTTATAAACAAATCAATTGATTTCTCAATGTCAAAACTTTTTTATTTTTTCCCTTGCTCCCTTTAAAATGTCTGGTGTCTAACATTTTTGATAATTGAAAACTTTTGGAAGTGAATTCCATTGAATCCTATTATTAACTGCATTTAAATATTCTTAAAGTTAATATGATTCACTTTTTTGATTTTTTTCTATAATTTTTACTTAATTCTGTATTATGTATAATAATTACATGAATTCGTTAAATTTGAGATACTCTGGATGCATATGATTTATTCATATTTCCTATCCAGTTCCTAAACGGTGATTCTCTTGAAATATAACCCTCAAATTTTAATATTTGACAATTATGTTTTGGTTATGAATGGAAATGATATGAGTTACTTCTTTTAGGAGATTATTTAAGTTTTTTAACAGGAGTCGAAAAGCCCTTTTGCGTGTATTTTGGCATAGAAACATCATAATAATCAACTGCACACTTAGCATACTATATAATGTACGTAGTTTATTTATTAATTAAAGTATCCATGTGATTAATCTCTGCTTGATTATAAGTCAAAGGTATTATTATGAGAACATCTTCTTTTAGTAATATACATAGTGTTCTTTTTGGAATCATATTTATGATCATTAAATTTAAAATGTCTTGTTAACACAGAATCTAACATAAATTTCTTTATATAATAGATTTAATATTAATAAAAATAATAGAAAAAAATGGTCATCCTGATTTTTAAAACTCATGAACTGTTATTTTTGCTAACTATTCTTTTGAACTGCTTACATCTTTTTAACAATCAAATTATTAAACATGTTATTCTTACTATTTTATTTAAATTTTCTAAGACTTAAAATAATATTTAAATTTTACTTATCCACATTCTTAAACAGAAACTTTTGATATGAGTGATTATTGTTATTTTAAATTATTTATTTCATTGTTTTTGATCATATTTTGAGGTTGAGGAAGTATATTATTTTCATAATTTTCATCATAAAATTTTAAGATAGAATTGAAAATCTCAAATAGATTTTATAATAAAAACTCTAAAGGAGATAGTAATTATTCTTAGTATAAGCGTTTTTATAATTTATCAACTTTTTTTATATGTTTTGAAATCACCTTTAAAGAGGTTCTACGATTAAGTTCATCCTTTTTTTCAAGTATTTTAATCTATTTATAGATGACTTATATAGGTTTATATTTTGATTTGATTTCCTACCATTTGGATATATACGAATATTATTCAGGATTTTTTTCAATCTCATTATATAAGAATTCTATTATTTTTGCATTAGAGTATTTTTTTTCTTTCAAATTTATGTAATGATAGATAATACTTTTAAAATCTTTTATAAAACCTTAGTCCAAGAGTCTCATTGTCAAATTTATTACTTCTAATAGATATTGATATTTTTTATTTAAGTTTAAATCTATTTCTAAAGTAGTATAGGCTAACATTATAAAATAAATGATCACCTTATTTAAAAATTATTTGTTCGTATTAGAAGCATATTTGTATAGGGCTCATATTGATGAAAAATGGCTATTTTAACTAAGCTTAATCTTATATTGAGGTCTATAATTATTTATCATATTTGATAATTTAGTCTAATTGAGTCTAATAATGAACATTTATAGAATTTGAGATTTTGAATATTCCAGCATTAGTTAATTCTTAGACTAATTAAATTGCATATAAATTATCAGCAATAAATTTTGGATTTTCTTTGATTAAAGAATTAGAAAACTTTTTAAGTCTCTTTTTCCTTTATAAATTTTGGTGAGGAAATTCATTAAAAGATTGAAACCAATTTTCATGTTATGGATTAGGTAAACCCAATTCCTAAACATCAATGATTTCATCAATTATAAAACTTGAATTTAGAGACCAATCTTGAGCTAAAGACATTTATATATTTAATTATTTGCAAATAAAGATTTAATGTCTAGTGATAAAGGAGAGACAACAGATTCAAAATTAAGAAATGGTCCAATAGTGGAAAGAGAATGTACTGATATTTTTTGTTTATTACTTTTCATTGTCTTTACTATTGGTATGTTTTTTATCAGTGGATATGCCTTTAAAAATGGGGATCCCCATAAAATAGCATAACCATATGATCCAGATCGTATAAATTTTTAAGTATTAAGATCGGGCTTGTGGAGTTGTTGATGATGTAGTTGATTATCCTTACATTTATTTTGCTAACTCAACAAATCCAAACTATTTATATGTAACAACAAGTGTAGCTGAATGTCCTTGTAACTATTTTAATTTAAATTTAAGAAGAAGAAAGTGATACTCCACCATCAACAAGACATACAAAAATATCTTATTTGGAAGAAACCAAAAAAAATTCTAAATTACCAAGTGAATTGAAGTGTTAACCAAATTCAAATGTTAAGAATTGCAAATAAATTTTATTGAGTTCTAACCCAGAAGAAGTGGTTATTATTTACAACACAGAATTATGTACATAAATAAATTTATTTAAGTTATGAAAACTGTATGTTTACCAACGACTAAATAATATTATGAAACAGTAAAAGATAAAGTTGATGTTGAAACTATGGAAAAAGTATTAATAAATGTATTTAAATAAACAATATCAAATGATATATGATTACTACCAAATGGCTTATATTTGTTTCTATAGGTATTGCTTTAGTTCTTGGATTCATATTTTTATTCCTCATTGAAACACTGGCTGGATGTGTTATTTGAACTTTAATTTTGTTATTATTTAATGTATTAGTCGCAGGAGGTGTTTACACTACTGGATATTATTATGCTTTAACTAATCCCTCAAAATTATCTGCTTCAGCTTAAGCTGAAATTGATACCTAAACTCTCTAAGAATAAGCCTAGGCAAATAATGTCAATCCTAAAAATTATTTATATATTGGAATCACATTATTTTCATTGGCAGGATTGATTTTAATAGCTGTTTGTTGTATGTATTCTAGAATTAGACTTGCAATACTCGAGGTATCAATTTAAATAATAATAATCTATAGACTGCATGCGATTATGTTTAAGCCAACTTTACTGTTGTTATCTTACCGTTTATAACGTTTTTCGTAATGCTTATATATTTCATCTAATGGTTTGTTGTTGCTTTGTATTTATTTAGTACTGGAGAAACTACAAATAAACCTAAATAATTACCATTTGGTTAATTTGCTTTCACTTAAAATCAAAAAATATTTGCTAACATTCACTTATTTGGTTTATCATGGAATTCTTCAATTATCATTGCAGCCGTTGAATATATAATTGCTGGATCTTTTTGTATATGGTATTTCTAATAAGGACCTAGAGCACAAGAAGGTGGTCCACTTCCTTTGCCAACTGCTATTGGAAGATTCTTCAGATATCATTTAGGAACGGTGGCTTTTGGTTCATTAATCTTGGCTGTCATAGAATTTATTAGAATTTGGTTAGCTTTTCTATACAAATAATAAGAAGAATTAATAAAGAAAAATAAATTCTTTGAATACTTATTTAAATGTTTAATATGTTGCATGTGGTGTTTTGAGAAATGTGTTTAATATATAAACAAAAATGCTTATGTTGTTAGTAACATGACAGGCAAAGGCTTCTTTCATTCAGCCAAAGAAGCTGTATTCTTGATTGCAAGAAATCCTCTTAGATTTGCTACAGTAGGAGGATTTGGAGAAATTTTTATTGCATTAGGAAGAGGATTTATAGTGTTATTAACAAGTCTATTTTGTTACTTTGTAATAACAAAAACTGAGAAGTTTAAATATAATGTAACATATCTAGAAGGACCTTCACTATTATGTGGTGCCATAGGCTTAGTTGTTGGATCATTATTCATGTCAATCTATGGAGTTGCTTGTGATGCTATATTAATCGTTTTTGTCATGGATGAAGAAATGGAAAAATAAAATGGAAAAGAATTGCATTATGTTGTCCACCAAAATTAGAGAAATTTTTATAAGAATAATGATATTTTATAAAAAACAAATAAAACTTTCATATAAATAGTCTATATAAATCTTATAAATTGATAAATAAAAATTCAGATGTTAACATTTCTTAAATTTTTAGCCTCTAGAATCTGCAAGCCAATATTGTTGTTAAAATTATCTGTAAAAAGTACTATTAGATTCTGACAACCTGATAATAAATAGGTTAGAAAAAGTAAACTATTTTGAACTAAATAGGATAGTAAATGAGCCTTTAGTGCTAGATAGATATAAATTGTGAGATAGTAGATAGAAATGAATTAAATTGATAGCCATCTAAACATGATAGCAAGACATAGGGAAATTGATTTTAAATAAAAATTTCGTTATGATAATACCATCCAGTTTTAACAACAGTATTTAAATTTTTATAATATCAAAACTTATTTTGAATAATTGAATATATTTATTTATTAAATAAATCTTATTGACCTAATCAATAAATAATATTTAGATTTTATTTATTTACTACATAACTATTAGTTAAATTCCAAGATAACTAAGTTTTAAATTTTGGAGTTAAAAAGTTTAGTTTGATTAAGATGCTATAACTGAAGCAACAATTTTTTATATTCAATAATTTTCAAGAAATTTTTTTAAAGCTATAGTCGTTGTAATTTTATTAATTCACAATCAAACTAATCATTGTTTAGGATAAGATTCAAAATATGCTTTAATTGTTTTTGTTTAATTTTAAAATAACAAAAATTTTAAAGTTTATAAAAACAATAGATCAAATTCTAAATTTTTAGATAAAAATCTAGATTTAATTAGAGATTATTATTTTTAACCTTATCAGCACTATTAAGAATGAAGAAAATTTAGATTTTAAAGTTGAAATAAATGACTGTCAAAAATTTTGAAATAATATTGAAAATATAAAAGTCACAAAAATCTACAATCAGGACAAAGATTTGTATAGGTAATTTTATAAAATTTAATAGGAGAGCTATTGCGCAATTTGGTTTATTTTTATGGCTATTTAGTGATCCAAAAAAAGTCACACTCTTTATTTGCACATAATTTAATATGTTATTTGCGAGATTTTATCTTATTCAATTAATTTTACATTAATCTATTTATGTATACTTCTAATTCGATAATTTTTTATTTAGTAATTTATCCAATACTCATTTAGGTTTAGCATAAACATTAAAAAGTAATGCACTAATTAGCAAGTTGCTGTTTCATTATATTTGCTAAACAATTTGAATGATAGTTGTGATGAAATTTTTTATTGCAAATAAGTTCAACTTTCTTTTCAAAGATATATTTTTGACAACTTAAACATACATTCTCTTGATCAGGAATTGCTAGACTACTAACTTAAATAGATAGGCTTCTTTTAGCTGATTAATTTCTAGACTAATTTTATGAAACTATCGACTTGTTAATTATCTAATCCAATCTCTTTTGTTATTTTTATCGAAAATATTTGATCTGAAAATTGATGTCCACTAGTTTTGATCTCTGAATTCTTTCTGGTAAAACTTTTCTATTAGAATAAATTTCTTTTAGTTAGAGTAATTATTAGAATTTTTGCTAAAACTAATTACCCATCAAATCCATAATAATATTATTAATTATACTTTTGTTGGGAAACCCAATAGCCTTAAAAAGAAACAGAAGAATTAACAAGAAAGTATTTCAGAAAATTCTTGTAAGAAAAAAATATCAAATATCTGAGAAATTTAAATATACATATCCAATTTTTTAAGAAATGGTTAAGTAAATAAAATAAATAGAATTCATAAAGCAATACATGATAGTATTGTTATATAGTTTTGATTGATTTGTTAATAATATATATAAAAATTATTCAAATTTTAAGGTTATCATCAGCAATCCAATCATCACTCATTTCAGATTTCTCACTCTAATTATTTATTGGCCCTAACTTTTTAGATTTCCTCTTTCCTAATTATGGTAGAATTAACTTAACTTTATTTGCATATTGTTGTTCATAAATTTACTCTTTGATATATTCCTCTGGAGGTTTATCTATGTCTTTACGATACACTCCTGTACTGTCTCCACCATCATTTAATAACATTTCCTTTTCAATCTCAAATTAACTCTTGCCTAATATTATTAATTTATGAAATTCATTTCTTTTTTCCGGAGATATCATATATGAATTTTAAAAGTAATCTTGAGTTTCATCAAGCCTTTAAAGTAAATATTTATTGCTTTTAAAACTTTTAAAAACTATAGGCTGATTTACTAATTTAACCTCTGGTTTTTATATGTATTCTAAACGACTACCGATTAATGATTACTCGCTAAAAGCTCTTGGTAAATCAGAACCCTAATTTACCGAAAATTTTATACTACTATAAAATCTTCTTTTTATTCCTTTTCAATTATCATTTCCCTTCCTCTTACTTTAATTTTCTTAAATTTCTAATTTTCAAATTTTCTTAATGTTTTTTACCAATTATTAGCTCCAATTCTTTCAAATTCTGTATTTAACACATTAAATACTTATGCAGTATCATTTTTTAATTTATATTTTTCTGCTTATAGTAATTAAGAACTAATTCTTTCTCTGTTTAGTAGACAAGCTTATCTTTCAGTAAAATAGTTCCAATATTTTTCAGTCTATTCATGTTTACTTAAGACTCTAGTTTCTTTTGTTAAAATTCTCTTTAATTAAGGTTCATACTTAATTATAAAAATTTCATACTTGTTCTACTTTACTTTATTCTATTTCTGAATTTGTCTTTATTCTTTGCTTGATATTATTCAATTCTTCAATTAATTGATTTTTAGTTGTTAAATCGTTGTTATGATTTTTCTTTGATTTTCCACTACTTCCAAATTTTGTGCTCTTTTATTCACTCTTTGGAGCAGAACCTTTATCTGCTGTATCTTATCTAACCAATCCTTTATGAAATGGTAATTGCTTAGAAGCTAAATCATCAAATTAAAGTCTTTTCCCTAGTTTTTATTTATTAAACCATTCAGATTTCCCAACAATTGAATGTTAAATTAAATCTCCATTTTCTGTAAATTTAGGCCCATTTTATAAGAGATATTCATCATTAACTTATGAAAATATATTTAAAGGTTTGAAGTCATTATTTTTATTTCGATGTTCTTAAGAAACACTCTTAGCCACTAAAAACCTTTTATGAGACTTCTCTTCTTCTGATTATAATTACTATAATTATTTCATCTAATGAAATAAACATTAAAAATTATAGATTAAATTATATAAAGTGATTCCTTATTTTAAATTCGATTTCTTAAATCTTCTTATTTCTTTAAGGTCAAATTAACAATAAATTAGAAGATATAATTATAGTTAAGATGAAATTCATACTTTTTAAAGTAAATAATTAATACTTCTAACATATACTTTTATAAACTAATTAGTTTTATATCTTTATGAAAACAAAAACTAATTTATTTTAAATTATTTTTTTTCAATCTCAATAAATATATGATTATTCATCTATCTAATTAGAACTCTGGTAAATATTAAGCTAGATTTTATTAAACTTAGTTCTTTTATTCTTCTGATAAATTAAAAAAATTTGGATTTGCATTATCCCCTTCATTAGGATTATGAAATATGTTCTCAATAGCCTAAAGTATATCAAATTCATTGGTTTAACTTTTCCAAAAAGTAAACAAAGGAATACATAAAGAGTGATCTAATAAATATTGATTATATTCTACCTCCATAAATATTCAAATGTTGAAGAACTTTTTGTTGCCCATCGTTTGTGATAATAGGATCAAAATAGAATTTTGGAGCTTCAATTGGATGATTTTAGTGAAATTGTAGTACACCTATTTATTTATAAAAGGTTATAACCACTAATGCACTTCCCTTAAAAGTTTTTACTTCCTTCAAATTTAAATTGCCAAAATTAATAGTTTACGTAATCATCTTTAATTACTGGGGATAAATTGTAGTTACAACCTGCTACTTCAATATCATTTTAAACTTATATAAACAAAGCTTCGAATTTAGATGATTACTAGTAATAATATGAAATTTTACACTAGGGTCTACAACTAGCGGCTATATAATTTTTATTTTTGAATTCAATTTGGTTGGACTTGAGGAATTAGATCCTAAGAAATTTTTAAAAAACTTTACCTGTTTAATTCACATTATTAAAATCCTAAGTTTATGTTGTAATTAACTATTGTGTGTTTGAATAGTTATTTGTTGAAGCTAAAGTAGAATAAATAAATATCAATTACCCATAGTGCTTCCTGTGTTAAAAATAGGCTATTGTTGTTATTGTTATTATTGATTTCTTTGATTAGTATTCGAAGTGGAAATGTTGATGATTTTTATATTTGATTTACTGCTATTTTACATTATCAAAATTATTTAATAACAATCCTTTCAATTTAATCAAACATTTTTATAAAGTAATAGAAATTGAATTATTCAAATGTTACGTAATATTTATAAATATTAATAATATTCTTCTACTTTTAAATTTTTAGATGATTTATTTTTTATATATTGTATTTCCCTTCACACTTCTTGAAATTTTATTTCAATTATTTAGATGATTTTTTTTATAAATATCTTTGGTATAGCATTATTTTTCCTATTTCTTTTTTAAATTTTTAATTCAAAATCCCTTTAAATAATAATATTCCAAAAGTTATTTAACAATTAAATAGAATATAAATACTGTGTAAGGAGTAGATTATATTTCATTTAGAATTAAAACAAAAAAAATCATTAAGTAATTAGATAAATTAAAATTTTCATTCCTAAAAATAAAATCTAAATGTGATAAATATTTATTATAAGTTATTCAGTTATTAAAAAGTTTAAAATTAATTATTATTTGCTTTTTATTTCTTTAACTGTGTTCTTATTACAGGATTTTAATTTTAATCTTGATATTTTAGTTTTTACAAAGAGTTGTTAATAATTTATTTATAAATTAATTAAAGTTTACTTCGATATGGCTGAAAAACACAAATAAATTAATGTGAAATAGAAGAATATTGAAAACAAAAATCAAACAATAATCATAGATGATGATGAACCAAAAATGTAAGTTTGAATTTGCAAATTTAGATCAAAATAAATTAAGTAAAATGAGTACTAATTTGACAGTGAGACTACTCCTTGGTTAAGTCAAAAGACAGCATCAATAAAACATCCTACAATTAGATTTCATAATGAGATCATTGAGTTTTATGATTATATATCTCCTACAGACGAAGAACATCGAAAGAGAGAGTAAGCCTTTATGAGAGTTGAAAATTTTATAAAGGGATGTGTTTCAGATGTAGATGTCTAGGCATTTGGTAGTTTTAGAACCAAACTTTATTTACCTAATGCAGATATTGATATTGTATTGATTGATTAAAAGATGTCTGCAAAAGAGTTATATAAAATTGTAGCATAAAAGTTAATGAAAAGTGAGAAGTTTGAAAATGTTAATTTAATTGCTAATGCAAAAGTACCTATTATAAAGTTCTATGAAGTCGAAACTTAATATCAATTTGATATGTCATTTAATTAGATGGATGGTCTTAGATAAATTGATGAAATCCAAAAAGCATTTAAAATATTTCCTGAATTCAAATATCTAATTATGATTTTGAAATGTATGTTAAAGTAGCGTGAATTAAATGAAACTTACAGTGGAGGAATTGGTTCCTTTTTACTTTTTTAAATGATTTTAGCCTTCTTAAGAGAAATAAGAAAAGAAGCATTTGCAAATAAGAAATAAGAACAATTAAAAAACATAACATTAGGAGAATATATATTAAGATTCTTAGAATATTATGGATCCAAATTTGATTATTAAAAAAAGAGAATTTTGATGGTTAATGGAGGAAGCGTTATCAATAAGCCCATACCTGATGATAAATTTTCTTTAATTAGTCCCCAAGACCCTGACCATGATATAGGAAGTAGCAGTTTTAAAATTAAGGAAATATTTAAAATATTTTCTAATAGATATAATTTTATGTCCAATTACAATTTTAAGTTGGAGGAATCTGTTTTGAAATACTTAATTAATCCTTCAGACCAAAAATTTACTTTTATCAAGCAAAATTGAAATACGAAATATATATTTATTAACATAAATCATTTAATTTTATACAATAGGAATAACCTAATATGTACATTTAATTATTTTTTAAGATTGCTTTATCAAAAGACTCCATATAATCCATATATTGATTTTATCTTAAATCTTCATTTCCTCTTCCTTTTTAGATCAATTTTATATTTCTTTTATTATAAAAATTCTAACATTAAGTAAATTTGATAGTTTAGATTATTTCAGACATATTTATATTGTTTATTTTTAACTTAAAAAAAATATACTGAATTGAATGTTAATTTAAATTATCTTAACTTTTATGTTTTTTTAAATAATACCTACACTTTCAGTTGAATAATGATTATAAAACTGCTTGTTTTAAATTTTTATATATTTCTTTAGTATTAAGGAACTAATGATAACTCAGATATTTTGATATAAATTGGGATGATTTTCAGAAAATTCCGATATTTTTTTAAATAATTTATAATATCTGATAAAATTATTATAATCATAATTAAGATTCAAGACTTTTTAAATTATTCATTACTTTGTTAGCTAATTTCTAAGGTTGAATCTATTATACCTCATCCTTTTAATTAATTTGAGTTAGCTTTCTTGATGTCACATCAGGGGTATTCTACATTAGTAATTAAGTTTGTATTTACCTAAATTAATGGAGAACCATATAGAGATGAAGTTTTTGAATCAACAACTTGTTTTAATTTGCTTATAATTTGATATTTAGGAAGAAGATGCGATTATGGAGATTCTTCCTCAACCTATATATCTGTGATAGTATCATCTAATAGTTTAATAGAATTAATATTATCATCTAAAGATTCATCAATTTGTTACATTACTTATGGAGTATATAATTATGATTATTTGGTATTTTTACTAATTTAATTTTATTGAGGAGTCGAAAAATTAAATTTAGACACTGTAATTTTATTTAGATTTAGAAAAGATATGTCACTTAAACTTGATTTAATTGTTGAATCTTTCGTATCTGAAAGATCACTATTTAATTGTTTATATCGAGCTTCATCTAAATTTATTTAGAACCATTTATGTTTAAGCGCTACTTTTGCAGAAGGTCTAAATTAAGGCTTTGGTTGAAGAAGTTCCTTTAATAATGATAAAGCATCTATTGATATTTCATTATCAATCTATTAAAAGTCTACTTTGCAATGATAATTTTTCATTACTATTTCATCATAATTTGATCCTCTAAATGGCTGTTTATGAGTTAAAAGCATGTACATCAAACAACCTACACTAAATACATCAATTTTGTAATCATATAATTTATCTTGTAACACTTCAGGAGCAACAAATCCTGGAGTCCCACATCTTGAAAACATGTAATTTCCATTTGAAGAATAAATATCAGCCAAACCGAAATCAGTAATAACAACATCTTCTAAGATACCTTTATTTCTTAAAATTATATTATCAGGTTTTAAATCTCTATGCAAAATATTCAATTTTTATAAATAATCTAATGAATCTAAAATAGTAGCCAGAATTTTGGCAACTACTTTTTCAGGGAATTTTTAACTTTTTTAAATGTGATTAGATAATTCTCCCCCTTCTAAATATTCTAAGATAAAGAATATATTGGAATCATCTTCATAAACTTCATACATCTTAATGATTCCCTTATGATTTAGTTTTCTCATTATTGTCATTTCTTTCACTAAAGCTAGTTTGTCCGTTTCAGAATTTTTTATTTTGGATTTTTCAAATATTTTTACGGCATATATTTTTTTTGTTTCCTTATTTATAGTCTAATGCACTTTTGCAAAGCTTCCCTTCCCAATCAATTTCTCTAAAGAATATTCCTCTTTAAATTGAGTTAGAATAGCGCTCTTTTTTAACTTTTCCCATAGTTATTAATTGAGTTCTTTTGATCTACTATAAAGCTCTCTGTATTGATTATTTCGGATTAAACGAAACCCATATTTCTTCTAAAAAATTGAATAGGCACTTTAACCTTATTAACGCTCTCCTTCTCTTATTTATTTTCATACTTTAACTTTTGGATTCGAGAAAAGTTCAGATTTACAATATGAATTTGTCTTACATTAGGCTAAATAGTAAGACTAGAATTACTTTGACCTTTATTAATTAAGAATCATAGATTAAGTAATTTCTACTAACCCAAAACCCAGTTTTATGGCTCTTTTTGAACAAAAGGCATTAATAATCTATTTTAGATTCCTCAATCATAAGAGGCTGCTTGATCCAAAACGAATCAGCAGGTTTAGAATCATCAAAATATGATTTCGTAAATTTACAATTCATAAGAATAATTAATCATTTATATGTAGTCACAGTCAAAAAGAAATTTATATATTAAACTATATCTTCTGAATCTAAACTATTTAGTCCATAAAAATGGCCTTTCTTTGTTAATTACCCAAAACCTTTTTATTATTTAAAAGAAACTATTACTTGTATTTGATTAATTTGTATGAGGATTATTATAATTATCAATTCATTAATCACACAGAGGTGATTCTTTAATAACTCTATATTAGATGATTAGCCATAAAAGCCTACTGTAATTCATTTAAAAATCCATCCTATTCACCCAATAGAATATAAGCAACTCTTAAACTTTCTCTTTAACTAAACTAAATTAATATATACTAATTACTTTTTTACATAAATTAATAATAAAACATATCCAATCCAAAAATCATCCTTTTTTCTTTGTTATCTATAAATTCTTAAAAACAAATTTACTTAAAATAAATATATGAGTATTTCAATTACTTATTTAAGATTGGTCAATAATTCCAGTGCTATTATTAGGATATTAAATTTTTTTTTGGAGCAGCTCCAATTAATGTGACACCTCTTCTAATCACATACATTCCTGCAGTAATTACAATTTCAACTATTACAGCATCCTAAAATAAACTAAAATTAATTTCATATTGTTTTTAAACAAACCCTTGCGATTCCTGCATAGAATTTCTATTTATTTGTTTCTTTTACTTCAATCAGATTTACTACTAGATAACTTTATTTAAACTGTAATTTAAATAATATATCTTAAATAAAAGGATTTTTTAAATAAACTTTAGTTATTTATACTAATTTAGCAATTCTTCCAGCTGGAAACAAAAAATTATATGATTTCCTATGAGGTTCTTCTTTATTTAACAGGCCAGCTCAGAATTTACAGGTCTTTGAATATAATTCAGATCTAAGGGGAGGTTTTACATATTATTTAACAGATTATTATGTTCTGTATCAATTCTATAAATCCTAATCCCTCTGTGGAGTAGTTGTAGTTATTTTCTTGACATTTTGCTTATTTTATAAACATCTACAATCATTTCCATATTTCGTCTTTTTTTAAACTCACTTCTAAATATTTAAAAATTTGGATAATCATTATATCAGAGTCACTAATATAAACTACCAAACAAACTTTCACTCGATTAATTATTTATTTTTGATTTCATCCAACAATTATAATATTGAATCGATGAATCGATGTTTTCAACATCAAAACGTACAAGCACTTGATAAATATACTTCAAAATATCTCAACTTACAATTTCTTTTTGACAGATTACTATTGGTATCATATATTTTTATTTTTCATTATTTTTTTAATAGTAAAATTTATTCTTTTTGTTTAACCAATTGCGCGATACTCTTTATCGAATACTTATACCTTCAAATATTTAATAATAGATGTTTCTCTACTACTGGATCATCAACAAACTCTATTCTTTAATTTTCCATATTAATCCTTATTAATTTAAATATATAATCAATCCAATAATCTCTTATATTTAACTAAAACTTTCTTTACTTTCTAACTTGGTAACTACTAATATGCAGAAGCATCTAATGATAAATTCATTCTCTCAGTTTAGGTGATCTATTTATCATCCAAAAATCTATTCTTCTTATTTGCGTACATACCTATACTTAAAATTATTATAATACTTTTTAATTCTCTACTTGTTTCGGTGTTTATTTTTTTTTTTTCTTATTGAATTTCAAATGTATTTTGCCTTAATTTTTTTATTAAGGAATGATTACTAACAATTGTTTTCATTAAAAGATCCACTTTTGCTATCTTGCTGCTTTAATATGACATCACTGTTTTTTCATCTGATTAAAAAGGATAAAATTCAAATCTAAATCCATTACCTATTATTTTTGCTTGAAAATCCGTTCCAATTAATTCGTTATGCAAAATTAAAGAGAAAATTACATTAAAATATTAATTAAATTATTTTAGTTATTTATCAAATTCTTACAGTGTTTAATCAGTAATGGTTTTTTATTTTAATAATTTATTCATCTAATTTTAATTGTATTATTATTCATTAAAAAAATCTGATTTAAGTTTAATTATATCATTTTGTACCTTTATTTGAGTAGTATTTTAAATTTCCTATTGGGTTTAATTTTAATTGTCTATATTCGTTTATTCTAATTCAAAATGTTATATTTTTTCTTATTTTATGATATTAAATTATTCAATAGGTTAAACTTAAAAGGATTAATCTGTTCTATTTAATTGTTATGTTAAGTCATTATTCATAAATTGAAAAGTATCTAAGCATAATGAATCTTGCTTTTCAGGAAGATAAGTTATCATTTCATTTTATTTATTTATAAATTAAAATGAAGTTGAAGGAATTTATGTTTCTTATTGCTTCTCTTGAACATGAACAACCTTTAAATGTGTTTCTGCCATTCTAAGATCAAGCCCTGTTATATTAGTTTAAATAGTTTATATATCTTAGGCGATCTTTTATAACTAGTATTTGATTTATTCATTAAACAAATTAATAATTTATTAAGAATTTTGCTTTTACTCTTTTATTGAAATAAATGCAGTGTTCAACTTTTCATTTGTATCTTTTTAATTTGAATTAATTAATTAATATTTTCTATTAACTTCTTATTTCAGATTTGATAACAAATCTCTTAATTCTTCTATTTAGGTTTTATTTTATTCTTTAGATTATTAAACTTCTTATTCAATATAATTTACAATTTCTTTGAACTTTTCATCTATAATTGCTTAAATTTGTTATTTATCAACTTAACTTATAAAAATGTGATTAATACTTTGAAATTTATGTATTATTAGAAACGATAGTAGGAAGAATACTTAAAGGAGTTTAAATCGTTTAAATAGTTTAAATAGTTTGAAGAGTTTCTTATTATATTAAATCTGTTTAATCAATAGTTAAAAAGTATTATGATTTTTATCGTAATTCTAAAATCATATCTTGCATCCACTATTTACTGCATTAAATTTTAATAAGTTCTTATTCATTATTTTAAAGTTTTGATAATATATTTTATGTTTGCACTTTTAAATTTGATATTTCTTCTTGATACTAAAAAAATATTTTTGATCGAATACTTTAAGATTTTTATCTGTTAAAGTTTATGTAGTTTTAGAATTAGATGTGTCAACATTACTAATTGTAAATTCATGTTGATACAATTTTTGACTCAAATGATTATTATAAATTTCGACTCTCTCAGTTAAACTTTATTATACATCACCTAATATATTAATTTCCTTCTTTTGATTTTCTTATTCTAGTTTAATAGTTCCTTATTCTAATCGCATCTTATTTAGTTCTAAATTAATATTGCATTCTATTTCATGCACTTTTTATTAATCTTCATAAGCATTCTTTTTGAGATGCTCAATTGTGTCATTGTTAAGCTTACTAATATTAAGTATGATGGCTACATATCAAAAGATAATTAATCCGACTTATCAGTTAATATATCTATTCTTCTATCATTTTGATGGATAAACAACTCAATTTTTTCAAATTCCTTTTACACATTTTCAAGTCTATAATATTGTTTAATGATTACCTTTCAACAATCGGTCGACAAATATTTAAAACAAGTTAACGAACAAGAGTTTCCTCTTAAAAATTTTACATTTTATTATATTATTAATACAATTAACAGAAGAATACTCAATTATATGGAAAACAATTGAAATTGTAATTAATTTATGATTTCTGTTGTTGGCTACGAAAATCAAAATAATGTTATTTATTATGATGTGTAATTTGAGAATGCTATTCTAAAAAAAAGGTACTAATTACTCGAGAATAATAGATTTTCTCAATTTGAAGAACTTCACCAATCATTATTACCTTATTTTCCATTGCCTAACCTACCACCCAAATAATATGTGACAGTTCTTATTGGAAAATCAATCGAATAATTAGAGAAAAGATAAAAAGCTCTTGATATCTACATAAAAGAATTATACAAAAATCCTCGAATAGTCAAATCTCATTAATTTTAAACATTTTTAGGACTTGGTTAAAATATACAAATGATTTATGAATTTGAAGGGGTGAGTCAGCCAATCAAAGACTTCATCATAGATTTTGATATGGGTTTGATGTTAGTATTGGGAAGTGAGAAAAAGAACATGCCTAATATTTTTAATAAAGTAAATCAGAATTCATAAGAATTGGGAACTTTAGAATGTTGGCTTCAAAAAGAAGAGGTTTTTAAGAAAGAATGGACACATTCATTTACTAAATAGCCTACTTGTTTTCATCATCTTGAAAATACTGTTGTAATAGGATTTACAGATGGTTCACTTACATTATTCTTATTAAATCAATAAAATGAAATAGCTTCATCGAAAGAATATAATTAACATTCGAGTAAAGTACTTGCCGTCAATTTACATAATTCCTTTTTATTTTCCGTAAGTGAATAAGAATTCAAGTATATTATTATAATTCCCTTTAGTTTTTTCTCAATGAGTAAAAATGATTTCTTGATAAATTAAACGCTAAAAGATCTTAATGGGCTATTAGTAGATAATACAAATGCCTATGTTTATGATAAAATTGGCACTTTTTATGTTTATGATATCTAAAAATTATCCCTTTTACTCAAATTCGAAACCCAATTAGAGAATATTAAAGGAATTACAAGTTACAATAATAAATTGTATCTTGTGAATTAGTCTGGAACTATATTAATCTTAGAAACAGAAACATATACAGTGTTATAAAAAGGAAGAGGAAAAATTAATGTAAAATTTCACTTTTATTATGAGAGAGTAAAGAAATAAGTTATTCTGAAAGTAGATAAGTGATATATATCGGTAATAAAGATGGTTCAATCACAGTACATGATTCCGTAGATTTTTCTTCATTATGTAATTTTCTATTATAATGCTAGTTATTATTAATGCTCACATTAGTGGAGTAGGTAAGATTAGAAATTTCGAAAATGAGAATTTGTTAATCACTGCTGGCGAAGATAGATATATTAGAGTATTAACTTACATATAAATATAGGCTTGGAGATTACCAAATATTACCATTAATGATGGATGTAAGCAGTCTTCATTAAAATTATACTGAATTGTAATCAAATTAATTTAGAATTTATTTTATAAATTTTTTATTGATAACAAAATATAAATCTATTATTTAATCAATCTAATGAGAAGTGGAGCAAATTTAAACAAAAATTAAGTAGTAAGCCAATGATCTCAATTTTAAAGGAAATGGAGAATTCAAATCATGGTGTTAAATAATTTAAATGAAAGGAATTTTATGGAATCAAATTTTAGAATAAATAACTTAAATAAATAATTAAATGTAGTTCAGATATTAATAACATCAAGCTCATCAATCCAGTAAAGCAAAATTCATATCTTACTTTAAATTAAAAATACTTGTAGTTGTAAAACAAAATAAAAGAAAAAGCAATTATTAAAGAGTTAAAAATAATATTTATTTTTATTTATAATGAAAATACAAGTTGAAATTCGTTATGAACTTTTAATCATAGACAAAAAGTGAATATTGATTGTTAATAATAACAAACTCAAATTCTTATTTCCTTATCTAATGAAATTATTCAACATCAGTTTATAGAGTGCTTAATAAAAAATGTGATAATTATCTAGAAATTAGCTTTAAATTGTTCATAAAGTAATTGATAATCAAATAATTTTTTTATTAAGATAGATAATATTTAATTTAAATGATATTTAGCTTATTTGCATTTATGATGAGAGGTAAAACATAAACTTTTTCTGATTGAGTCTCACAAAATAGGTGAAATAATCTCTTAAAATTTTCTCACCATCATTATACATTCGAAAATTTGACAAGAAAAGAATTTCTTAAGAATTTTAGAAATAATTAATTAAAATTTTGATGAAAATCTATAAAGATAGGTTAGCCAAAAGAAAACCAAGAAAAATTAAATAAAATTAAAGAAAATAAAGATTGATAATGCTATTTCAAAAATATAGATTGAGTGAATTCCCTTAATTTAACTAAGAAATTGTTTTTAGATTCCTACTATCATAAACTTAAAAAAATCAGTTTGAGATTTAAATTTGCATAACTTAATAGTTTGTAAATTTTTGCACAAATTTCCAATTTAAGAAATAATTGAAGAAATTAGTAAATTATGTAGAAAATTTGATGATATCAGAATCTTAATATTGATGGATTTATAAATAATGCTTTTTAAAAACTAAATAGGTGTGAAATTGAATAAAAAAAAAAATGGTAAAATAACATCTACCTTTAGCAATAAGGAAAAATTTAAGAGATAATTTATAATTAGGTTTAGAATTTTAGATTTTAAAATTTTATTATATCAACAGAAAGTTTATTTTAAACAATCTTCATAATGACAAAACTATAAAAATAAAATACAAAGTATAGATTCTATTTTATTAAAAGATTATGCTATTTCAAATGATTAATTATCTTTAAATTCTTATTTTCCTTTCTTATGTATTGTATTTTATCAATTTTAGTATGGTCAATAAAATGAATATTCTTAAATTAAACTTAGAAAATTATATTAATTGATTCAATAAAAAGGAATAAAAATATGATATAAAATTTATATTATGAATTAATTATAAATCTTAACTTAAGAAATTAGCAAATACAGAGACACACTTACTTAATTTCTCAAAGATAATACTCTCTATGATTGTTTAGCTCATCACAATTAAGTATAAATATGATAAAAATTACAAGTTAGTTGTTTTGGATCAAACATTTACTTGTTGGGAAGTTTTTTAGATTTTTGTTGAGGACAACCTAGAAGAAACCTTATTCTGGAATTCAGATATTTCAAATTATGATGGTGTGTTTACACACTCAGATTTGATAAAAGTACTCTTGAAATTATATGAAAATGCATTTCACAATAAATCTTCATGTACAAAATTAAATTTAAATTAGTACAATAGCCTGGTCCTTTATTTAATGTAATAGAAGAGGAAAATGAAGACCAGGAAGAAAGTACTTAAAAGAGTCAATCTCAGAATTAAAAACCAAGTTAATTGAACGATGATCAAAAACTAAGATTAATTTATGAAATGAAAACAATTTCAATTAGATAATGGAATCGTATATTAAAAGACGATGTAATTACTTAATCTTTTATTAAAATAGTTGGTATCTCAAATTGGATTTGTTTAAGGAAGAAACGATGAAAGGTTATATGATGCTTGTGTCAAAATAGTGAAGTCAGGTACTAGTCGCCTTTTCGTAGTTGATCCAGAAACTTTAATGTTTTAAGGAGTCATTCATCAAAAGGACATTTTATCCTTTTTAATAAAAGGTTTTACCTAATACTTAGGAACAATATTAAAATAATAAAATAATATTCTATCTTAACATTAAATAAGTATTAAAGCATTTTTTTCTACTTACAATCGATAAAAAGAAATTATAACTTGTAAAGAGAATGAAACTGTTTATTAGTATTTATCTAATATTAATCAAGAGTATTTTATACTATGATGAATAATCACAAGTCTTATATAATTCCGATTGTTGATAACAATGATTAGTATCTTGGTTAAATAAATAGAAGAGATATTATTTTAATAATAAAAAATGGGTTATTTGAGTTGGTAAATTTAGATCATAAATAATAATAGTTTTCTTAGACTGCTTCATAATTATTAGTGTTCTTATAAAATGAGAAACTTAGAATCCCTGCCTACTAATATTATTCTAAACAATTCTTTAACATGGATTAAACCATAAAAGAAGTAAGAAAGTTTATTTAATTAGGTTGTTGAAAATCTAGTTCTATCAGATAGTTCTGCATTGATTTGTTTAACTTCAAATAAATAAATATAAGCCATCATTACAATATCAGACATTCTGAGATTTATTTTAAAAGAATCATATTGAAAATGACATTTGTTCATTCAATTATTTACTAAATAAACATTATAAAACAATTTTTTATTCATTTAACAGCATTTTGTCAAAATCAAAATTTTCCATATCATAAAACACCAAGTGCTAAATTAATTATTTTTGTTCTAACTTTAAGACATTATCTAAATCCTCAATTTATTAACAAAAAGTTCTAAATATCCTACTCTTTGTAAAATCATTTTACTGACATTACTTTTGTATTTTAAATAATATTTATCAGTAAAAGATAAAATTACTTGAATATAGAAACAATATTGAATTTCAGATAAATATAAATAAGAGAATAAAAAGAATGAATGAAATTAAATATTTGCTAAAAATATTAAAATAAATTGCTAAATTTATAAGCTTATTCCATTTGCCTAAATGAAATATTTTTATTTGATCTCATAGACTATTGAAATAAATTGATCCCTCTTAAATGATATGTAAATTAAATTATCTAAACAGATGCAGTTTAGATATTTTCATGCTGTAGTTGGTTAATTATTGCTTAATTACTTCTAAATCAGTTTGATTAAATAAAATTTATGTAAATATCATAATATACTATCAATTTATTTAGCAATATTTTGTAATTCTTATTTATGTAAAACAGCTGCCCCCACGGCTACACTTGGACATTCAGGTCTTCCAACATAATTTAAAGATTTATTTTTAAATTGTAATTATGTCAAAATTTGATCAATAAATAGTTGACAATAATTAAAACCACCTTGGTTTTTTGGTTCTTCTTATAAAAAATAGAAATTGGCATTCTTATTAATTTACTTCAAACCAAATTCTAATTCTGTTTTTGGAAAAGGTAGCAATTATTCAAAAGTAAATATGACATAATTATTGGCATTTTTCTTCTCTAATTATTCCATGACCTCATAAACAAACTTTCCATATGTGAAAATAACTTTGTTAGGATGATCTCCTTATTTATAAGTAATAATTCTTTTAAATGAATTTTCTTCAGTCAAATCATCAAACGTACATTTTGCCTTATTTGATCTTAATACTAAAAACGAGATTTAATTATTTACATGATTTGGCATTTGCAATTACTAAAGGCTTTCTAAATTATCTATACATTTATCTTCTTAAAATATGGAATATGGAACTAGGATTAGATAGTATTGCAAACTAAAAGTTTTAATTTTAAACTCCTTATTATAACCATCTTTCCATTCTACAACTCGAATGTTCAGGTCCTGCACCGTCATAGCCGTGTGGTAAAAGCAAGACTAAACTACTTTGTCTCATCCATTTTTCTTCAGCACAAGTTATAAAAGTATCTGACACATGATGACCAGTATTATAAAAATCTCCAAATTGAGCTTCCCATAAAACTAAGTTATTGGGATTTTCCAAAGAATATCCAAATTCAAAGCCCATAACTGATGCTTCAGCTAAAGGACTATTGGCTACTTACAGTCTTCCTTATAATTTAGCATCGGCAAAACTTTACATAGGAACCCATTTTTCCTCTGTTTTTTGATCAATGAATGCCCAGTGTCTTTAACTAAAAGTTCCTCTTTCAACATCCTATCCGCTTAATCTTACATTAAATCCTTACTCCAATAAGGATCCTACAGCAATTGCTTCACAAGTAGCCCAATCAATAGAATTATTTTTGATTTGATCTAATCGATCATCTATAAAATATTTCTACAATCTAGGATGAAGATTAAAGTTTGGTTTAATAACAACTGATTATTTAGCCAAATTTGTTAAATATTCCTTATTTAACCCAGTTTTGGCATCTTATTCACAAAATTAACTGAATTTCATTTTCCTCCATTTCTATGTAAAAGCTTTAGATCCTTTTGATCTATCATCAGTAACCTTAGCTAGGGTTTATTTTATGGTTTTAGCTTTTTCATATTCAGAATCTAAATAAGCGAAAACTTTTTATCTAATTTTATTGTAATCATCTTATCTGAAGTAGAGTTAGTTGTATTTTTAAGGTAAAGATTTAGCTTTTCTGACTATTTCATACATATTTGGTTAGGTGAAAGAAGGTTCATCAACCTCATTGTGTCCATACTTTCTATAAGTTACAATATCAATTAGAATATCCTTCTAAAACTTCTGTCTATATTGTACAGCAAATTTAGATACTTTATGAAGAGTTTCCACATCTTCTCCATTGACATGTATTATTGGATATTTGTAAGCTAGTAAAAGATCTGAACTGTATCTAGAAAATCTAGAATCTTTAATATTAGTAGTATAACCAATTTGATTATTTTGTATAATATGCACAGTTCCTCCATTTGAATAATTTTCTAATCCTGAAAGCAACATACTTTCATAGACAATTCCTTGACCTGCAAAAGCAGCATCACCATGTAATTATAAATTTAAAACTTAATCAATATTTCTATAATCATCTTGTTTAGCTTTTGCCTTTCCTTAACTTACAGGATTTGCAACCTCTAAATGCGATGGATTATGAACTACAGTAATTGTTAAATCTTTATTATTAAATTTCTTTTTATTTGATGTTGACAAGTGATGAACTACATCATCAGCACCAAAAGTATATTCTTATGGTAAATCATTATCTCCCATAATTTTCCTAAAAATATCACTTGGAGGATAATCCAATAAACTGCTCATTAATGCAAATCTTCCCCTATGTGCCATTGATTGCACTATATCTGTCACTCCTGATTCTACAGCTTGACTATAAATAGCTCTTAATGCCACTATTACTCCTTCTCCTCCTTCTCCTGCATATCTTTTAAAAGTTGTAAACTTCTTATGATAATAATGATCAATTGCTTCCATTTGTACTAACAAATTGTGAATGCTGACTCGATCAGCTTATGTGATTTCTTAATTCATATATTTCTCATAATTTTAATGTAGCCAACTTTTCTCATCTGGGTCTTCAACTTATTCGAATTCTATTCCGACACTAGATGCATACAATTTACTCACGTATTCTTCTAATTCTTCGATGCTCTTAATCTCCCTATTCAAAATATTATTAACGTTGATGTTATCATTGTATTTTATTCCAAAATCTAATACTCCAGGCATCTCTTTCTGCTTACTAATTAATAATTTATTCCATTAATACCTCTTTACTAATCCTAATGGATCCAATTATGCAACTAAATGTCCATTCTATCTGTAATACTAAATAAAATGATATTGCTTATTCTCTATATTCTCTAACAATCCTAGGTCAAGCTTTATTTAGCTTAACTAACCATAATTCTTATAGTTGGAAAATGAATATCTTAATAATCTTGCGTAATTAAAATGTTATTACATATTTATAATATCTCATGTTATTTTTCTGATGAAAAAAAAAGAATTAAAAAATATCAAATATTATTTGATTCATTTTTTATTAAAATTAGATAATTTATAAATTAATCTTTTGTGATCTGAGAACGTGTATATTAAATCTAATTAACCTTGTCAGTATCGTAGATCAAATTTTCTTGAGTTTAAACTAATGGTGTATTAAATTAATTTAATATTAGAGCTTTTAAATGTTGAAAAAAATAATGAAGCAAATTATGTAGCAGAAAATCCACAATTACCAAAGTAGTTTTGCTGGTTACAATATTTTATAAATAAATTTACAAATTCTCAACAATCATTAAACCTAAATTAGTATATCCTTACCATAAATAATTAATTCGCTTATGATCAAGAAGAGTTATTTTTTTAAACTATTTGATTAATAAAGTTGTAAATTTATGAATTTTGCAATCCTGATTATATTTTACAAAATAATAGAAATGAAATCAATTTAAAATGATATCAAATAGATTCTCAAAAAAATAAAAATAACTTTGAAATGCAGCGTTTGAAATTTTTGATCAATTTCATCCCAAATTTAGCGTTTTGTCTACAAAATTTATGCATTATTCGTGAAGAATTGTAAAGTTTTATTTAAAGATAAAATCTAAGGTTTTTTAATTTAAGAGTTTAATTAGCATGATAAATTGTTATAAATCTTCTGAAAAAAATTATTTAATTGTATTTATGGAAACCTTGCTATTATTATCAATATCTAGATATATTGATTGTTTATGTTATTTTTTTGTTAATATTGAAGCTCTGTATATCTTTTTTCAATCAATTATTTTTTAAAACGATTCTCCATATCTGAATTGTTGTTCATATTATGTAATATATTTTGGTAGATTTTTAAATTTTTAGTATTTAAATATATTTTTGCAATTTAAATGAATACTATAGAGACTAAATTTTTTAAATTCATAAAAAATGCCAAATTTAATTTCTTAATTTCATTTTGAAATTAGCATGATGTATAGAATTAAAGAAGTCTAAGGCAATGATATTCCACACAATTTTAACGTAAATGCTATAGCACTAAATTTGATAATAATGCTAGTTTGTTGCACTAGCCTAAATTTTAAAATTTTAGATAACGCTTAATCACTTTAGCTCTAATTTTAATCATAACAGGCTTTATTTACATAATTATTTGAAACCCATTAAGTTTTATCAATAAAATTATAATATGATTCTTTCTAGGGAAACCCAAAAGAACTTAAAGAAAAGCATTCAATTACAAAAATTTTAAATTAAAAAATTAATTCTCTCAAATTTTTTTAGATTTAGAAAAAAAATTTTTCAGTATTCTTCAAATGAACTTTTATGGTGAAGTTTATATTTATTTCTGAAAATGCATGAAATCTCAGTAAATGGTTTTATATTAATATTTTTTAATTTTAGGTTCAATAATTTAAGAATTCTGTTAAACATCTAAGAATATTTATGTTAAATTAAATTAAAATTTTAGATTAATCCCTATCATAAAAAAACTTTTCATTATAACAAGCAAATTTTAATAATCAAGTTTGGAGAAAAAATTTATTTATAATTATTTTGAAATGGAATAAATAAAAATATCTTTTGGATTTTTTAGTTTTAAAGCTGAGTTAAGAGAATTTTTATCTTATTGTCCAAAAAAACTGTTCTGATTAACTAAATTTTACCAGATTATCAATAATGCAATAAAAATACTCATTTTGATCGTTTTCTTAGAAGTTTAGATGTGTTGCTATTTTACTTATTTAAAACCTTATTTTTAACAAAATATCTTGACTTTGATTTTCTTCATGGGTTGTTTTTTGCTTTTGTTCTCTTTTATTATGAATAATCTAATTTTATAAGTATAAATATAACTTTTATAAACTAAATTTTAATATCAACCTAAAAATCCTATTACTTTACCAAAGTATCTATTAATAAATTAATTAAGTAAGCTATATAATTTTAAACTTTCTCATTACCACTAACAATAATAATATTAATTTACTTACTAAAACTATGATATTTTCTAGGGAATTACCAGAAAAATTGAGGATTTTTGTTTACTCTTTAGAATGAAATACATTATATGTCAGAATTTTTCTTTGCATGTTAGTAAATCGTACCAAATAATATATAGGCCATTTCTTTAAGATATCTGAAATCTTGAAGACTAGGATATCAAATATGCTAATTGAAGGTAAAAGCTTATATAATATAAGACTGAGTATCTATGCTACAAAATTTAAAAATTAAATAAATTAGGAAAACTAGAACTAATTGTAAAAATAATATTGATAAAGTTATTTACATAAATTTTATATTATAGATTAAAAATATCTTTTTAAATGAAAATCAGAAGTGGGTTCTCAAGCATAAAGAATGTTATTGCTAGAGAAATTTTAGATTCTAGAGGTAATCCAACAGTAGAAGCCGATGTAATAACATCAAAAGGTGTTTTCAGATCAGCAGTGCCTTCAGGAGCATCAACTGGAATTTATGAAGCTTTGGAATTGAGAGATGGTGATAAATCTAGATATCTTGGGAAAGGAGTTGCTAAGGCTGTCGCTAATGTAAATGAAATAATTAGACCTGCATTAGTTGGTAAATAATAAAATTATCAATAGGTAAAAATGTTACAGAACAAACAAAATTGGACAAATCTATTGTTGAATAATTAGATGGAAGTAAAAATAAATATGGATGGTCAAAGAGCAAATTAGGAGCCAATGCTATATTGGCAGTGTCTTTAAGTTTGGCTAGAGCTGGAGCAGCTGAACAGAATGTTCCTCTCTATTAATATTTGGCATAATTAGCAGGAAAAAGAACAGATAAATTTGTTACTCCAGTACCTTCCCTTAATGTTATTAATGGTGGCAAACATGCTGGAAATAAACTAGCCATGCAAGAAGTATAAGAATAAATAATGATTATTAGTTTATGATATTGCCAACAGGAGCAAATTCATTCAAAGAGGCAATCTAAATTGGATGTGAAGTCTATCATAGTTTAAAAAATGTCATAAAATCTAAATATGGATTGGATGCTACCAATGTTGGAGATGAAGGAGGATTTGCACCTTCTATTTAAGATCCTAATGAAGCACTTCAATTATTAGAGGATGCTATCAAGAAAGCTGGACATACAGGAAAAGTTGATATTGGAATGGATGTTGCTGCATCTGAATTCTTTGAAAAAAACACATATGATTTAGATTTTAAGAATGCTAAAAACGACGGATCAAAGAAATTGAGTGCACAATAATTGACAGAATTATACCTTAAATTTGTTTCGTAGCATCCAATAGTCTCAATTGAAGATCCATTTGATTAGGATGATTGGGAAGGTTATGCCTAATTCACTGCTAAAATTGGATAAAAAGTTTAAATTGTTGGTGATGATCTTTTGGTAACAAACCCAATTAGAGTTTAAGAAGCCATAAATAAAAAGGCTTGTAATGCTCTTTTACTAAAAGTCAATTAAATTGGATCTTTGACAGAATCTATTGAAGCCTCAAATCTTTCATAAAAGAATGGATTTGGTGTTATGGTTAGTCATAGATCAGGAGAAACTGAGGATAACTTTATTGCTGATTTGGTTTTATTTCATTTTATTCTAGGTTGTTGGCTTGGGAACTGGATAAATTAAAACTGGTGCTCCATGCAGATCTGAGAGAACAGCAAAATATAATTAAATCCTTAGAATTGAAGAAGAACTAGGATCCAGAGCAGTTTATGCTGGAAAAAATTTCAGAAATCCCTAATTATGAGAGTATTATCATAAATATAAAAACATTATAAAATTCCATGAATAAATAAATTATTTATCCTTTTTGGTCTTCAATTACATATCTTTTTTGGCTGATTAAATATCAAAAAACAAAAATTTTAATATCAAAATCAAATTAAAAGGGTGTATATTATAAAATTTTTAATTATCCGCATCATAAGATTTGGATAAATTTTATATTTGTATTCTAGATTACATTTTTTTAATATTTAATACCTTCTAAAATAATATTTAACCATATATAAATCTAAATAAATAAAATCTAAGTAAGGTAAATATTTAACATAAAAAGAACATTTTTAAATAAATAAGTATAATAATTTCATTTTATTAATGACTTGATGAAATTAATTATATCTAAGGTTTTTAAAATCATAAAATTAAATCGCAACTAAAAAAAAAAGTAATTTAGATCCTTAATCAAGTTGAATATAATAAAAAATTTAATCTATTTATAAAACATTCAACCAAAAGTTATATAAAATTTAAGAAACATATCAATTAAGAGTTTAAAATTACATTCATTTGAATTCTTCATTATAAAGTACTTTCATTTCCATTACTTCAATGCAATTCGAATTTTTGGTGAAACTAAATCAAATTTTACACTTTTTTTGCTTTCAATGCTACTACATCTAGAATTATTATCAGAAAATGATGACTCCAAAGTTTACTTTTTTAAAATCCCTTTAACACAATTTTTTTTTGAACCTATTTTAGAACTATAGGAAGATGAATTCGATTCCAAGACATTATTTTTACTTACACATTACTCAGATACTTTAATATTTTTTATTTTTTATTTTCTAATCTAAGATTCAATTTAAAGATCGCTAAGCAATTATTCACAAGTAGCTCCAATTTTTTCAGTATCATTTTATTGGTTATCAATTGACATATTGCTAGATCGATGAATCTCTGATTTATGATGATTTTATCTTCTTTTTATTTATTTAAACTTTTGTTCTAAAGAATCTTTTGTCTTTATTGAAAGATTATTTATCAATTTAAAAGAATCATATTATCTTGATGGAGAAGTATCGTTTCCATTTAAGTCTTCCTCTATTTATTTTGTAGATATATTCAATTGCTATTTATATTACAACATTTATTATATTTATTTAAAAATGTATTTTATTAATTTTTAATCTCTTTTTTACTCTATAGTTCTTTGCAATGTTTTCAAAATCTCATTAAAAATTATAATCTGATTAGTTTTGTTAAAACGATTTTGTTTTACCCTTTCTTCTTAATCACTTAAATAAATCCTATAATAATTTAGACACTTTTAAAAGCCTCTACATTAGCATCTCCATAGTTAGCAATTCAAAATTATTATAATATACGTTTTATTAGGAGTCCATAATTTTTAAAAAAAATAAATTCTTCTTATTTACCATTATCTGATTTTAATTACAATATTTAAAAATAATTAAATTACGATTTATTGCTTATTTTTCAACATTCCAAATGCTTTATCTGGTTTTCCAATAATTATTTTTATATTAATATTAAGAATTTAGGGTATCAATTTTCTATGTCTTCTAAGTGCATTTTACGTTTGCTTTTTTAATTTTAAAAGTGAAATAATTTTTTCTACACTAAAGACAGTTTTTAAATTCTAAAATAAAGATTAAAAGTTAACTATTTAATTAAAATTATTTGCTTTCATCGCTTTTTTATATTTAAATTGAATTTCTTATACACCCAAAATTAGCAAATAAATATATTCTTCTAGTTATTAATATCTAACAATAGAGTTTCATAATGAAAAAACTTTATTGGTTTTTCTCCTTTAAATTCATTCTGGTTTTATTTTAGAACAATAGTTTATAACTCAAAATTACACTTTTTTCAGAATGAAATTTAAGCTAGTTAACATTCGGCTCTTGGATGCTCATTAGTAGAGCTAACCAAAGTTCTATCTAATTAGCTATAAACTAGGAATCATCAAGTAATTTATCAAAAAAACCAAATAAAAAATTTATAAATTAATTGTTTAGTTTAAATAAATAGATTTTTATGATAAAAAAATCATTAATCAAGATTTTAAACTTCATTAATTAAATTTATTTGGCAAACCTGGACTTATAGGTTATAATCTGGGGGAAAGTAATATGGATTTTCTTGATAAAATTTACTTATCTTTCTAAATTAAAATTTCCCCAACCTTCCTTTCCTTTTTTTCTCTTTCTTCTGTTCTATGAAAACTTGCAATCTTTTTATTGTTTAACGGTTATTTCTCTTAATTTACCATATTTTCTTATATTATATTATTATTTGTTATTGATTTAATCATTTCTAAATATTTGTTTCCTGTTATTATATGCCATGATTGCATAGTTTCTAAATTTTTTTCTATCTAAATCAATTGTCTTTATTGGATAACCTTAATTGAAAATAATCCTTACATTTTAAATTAAATGAATGATAATTTATATATAGTAAGAGAGATTCTCATAGTTTGAATCATTTTTTATTCCATTAACATAAAATCTAGAATAAGCATTTTAAAGGGATGAAATAAATCCTATTTTGAAAAATAACGTGGATATAAGTGCTGAATGAGCTTAATTAAGCAATAAGTTTATAAACCTTAAAATATATTATAGAATACATAAAAAAGTTTCTTTGAAATGTATTGTTTTAATCACTATCAAAAAACCAAATTACTAAAATATGTAATACACTTTCATTTAAGTACTTAACAATTAGTTTTTCAATTTAATCGCTATAAGTTTATTGGAATAGCTAAAAACCTGTATTTAAGGTTGTCATTAATAATGTTTTCTTAAATTTATGCTTAGTCGAAATAAGAAAATTTGGATTTTTATGCATTTCAAATATTATTTTACAAAGATATTCAATAACATTTAAAAAGCTTTTGCATAAATCAGTTGAACTATCTGTTAAAGATTTTATTTCAATAATATTTTCAAAGATATAGTTAATAAATATACCACATTCATCTGATAAATTTGAATCATATGGCTGATTTTCCAAAATATTTAGCATATATATCTAAAAATATTTATCAAATAAGTAAGAATTTAAAAAGCATTTAGACATACTAGATATATCCAATTTACTTAAAGCTGATTTAACTTTATCATTGCTTTATTTTAATTATTCAATAATAGATTTAGTAGCTTCATGCAATAACCTAATACCTTTCTAATAGTATTTGTAATCTATTTATAATTATTCTAATTAAATTTCATATTATGTATTTTTTATTGAAGTCTTGTAACTAGGATATATTGTTTTAAGTCGTGAACTAGAAAATCCATCATTAGTAAAATTTCCTTCAGTTCTATGTCTGAATTTAGATTAATGATATAAAAATATTGATTTTTATTATTATCGCTTAAAGCTTGTTGAATAAGTTTCCTCAATCGAATCTTAAACTTAAGTTTTAGCATGCGATTCTAAATAGGGAGAATCTATAAGTTAGGTTGGTGATGATTATAAAGAATTAGACTAAGTCAACTTAGATATTCCTTTTGATTGACTTTTTCTTGTGCTTATAATAATATTATTTTTTGCTCTATTACTTCTATTTGGGGCTGGAGACTCTATAGATTTAGTCAATATAATTTATTCTTCTTAATTTACATCTAACTAAATAGTTTCAATATTTGGATTAAAAGATTTTCTCATTTTAGAATTTTTTAAATCCAAAAAGTATTATTTAAATTAACTATTATTTTTTCTTTCTTAAATAAATTAATTTAGATTATCTAAATCTTTATTAATAAATTCAGTTGAAGATATATATTCTTTTATCTCTTAGTTTAATTACCAATTAAATTAATTAGTTGTAAAATATTATTCAGTACTTTTTCCTGGTTAAAAAACCCCTAATAAATTTGTGATCTATTATTTTTCCTCAGTATTTATTGATAACAAATGAATTTGCTTTTTATCATATTAAGAAAGTGTTTTTAGTATAGATAAAATACTTATTGTAGCTTCAGTTTTAGTTTCTTTATCTGTTAGGTTCAGATTTAATCTTTCTTTAGATATCAATTAGATAATAAATCTAAACCAATCTGTTTTACATAAATATTTCCATAATTATTCCTAACAGAAATACCCTAATTAATAAAAGTCAATCTTTATATTAATAATATCTAAATATAATATATTTTTACTTTCTAAAATTTACTATATCATTGAATTATATATGTAGAAGCTTAATGAGAAATAAAGATTTAAATCAACAATTTAAACTACGCTCAATTTAGGCTGTCTCATTAATGTTATTTCTATAAGTTTTGCTATATGATTTAGATTTGCATTATGATTCGAGTCATTAACAAATTCATATACTCCATTAACTAAATAATTTAAACAATTTACATATTTGTATGACATTTTATTTGACAAAAGCATCAAAAAATTAAAAATTATCTTCCTTAATTAGCACTTAAAGAGCTTTAAAAGATCGAATAGTTTCTTCTTGCTTTAAAGATTTTCCAATCAATTTATAATATGTAGGATCATCATTTTATAAATTGATATCTGTATATTAAATCTGATATCTATATGTAATTTTACCCATATTTTATGGACATCTATTTTTTCTGGTTATGTAATATATTTTAAAATTTCATCAAAATTTTCTGGTTTATTGAAAATATCTTCTCTCTCCAAAACATCATATGTATTAGTTTCAAAAAGCCATTTTTAGATTTAATTATCAATACTCTCCTCTTAGCTATCATCACTATCATAATTAAGATGATCATCAATTAATTTGAAATTTATCTTTTAGTTTTTTTCTTGAACAAATTCTGGTAGTTTGCTTGGACTTTAAACATGATTTTAGATGAAAACTATTTTTGTAAACTATTTATCATACATTAATCTATTTCTTCATAATATGTGGCTACCCATTATCTATTTCCAAATATATCATTTTTGCATTCATCAAAAATTGATATTATTTTTAATCTAAACTCTTAATCTTTTGTATTTATTATATAAATTCTAAAAATTCTTGCCATTTTTTCTAAGTCCATATTTAACTCATTTGCCAACAAAAATAATTGCTTTAAGTACCGAGTACTAAACTTTTTAGCGATCAGTAATTTTTCTACCACGGTTTTTGCAAAAGCAACGTTTTATGAACTCTTTCTTGAATCTATTGATGTATTTTATCTAAATTCCATTATTAAATTACATATTAGTAAGTCGAGATGATTTAAGAGAGAACGATCTTTAACTTAAAAGTGTTCTTTGTTCTTATAGTGACGCCACTTCTAAACAAGCTTAGTAGAATGCAGAAATAAATTATCCATCTTTAAATCTGTCAAATAAGATTGAAATAAGTAATTCTACACTGTGTTGTTAAAATGGATAAGCGCATAATACTTTGATACATTATTATATAAGTACATAACTTCAATGCTTAAATGTCTTTAAATTATTTTTAGTTTGGCAAACTCTAAGTGATTTCTTTTATTCCTAAAGAAAGTTTTTATAATCTTGTATATTCATCATCTTCATTGAGCTATTTTTGAAATAATAGTTACAGCAAGTTCTAAATGCATTAGGCTTGATTTATATTTGTGATTAAAATTATATATTATTATAATCAATAAATCTATCTACTAAATCAAAATAGCTTTCTTTATGATTATTCTGGTCTAGCCGTTTAAGCTTATAAGTTAGCATTGGGTTCACTTGTTTTTCTATACATAATCAAAAAGAAAATTACTTTTGAAAAGATACTAGTGAATTTACTTTTTGACTTATTTGTGTTTTTGTTTTTATTAACTTATTATTCTTTTCTTCATTTTTCTTAGGTTGAACTTTTTCAATCAATTTTGGCTATTCTAAATTTATTAATTAATCAGCATTTTTTAAAGCTTAAGGGTTTTCAAATGGTTAAGCTTATTCTAATTATTACCATGAATCTAAAATAATTAGAGCACTTTATAAATCACTTAAATTTCTCACTTTTATTGAATTTCTTATAATATAGTTTATTAATAAAATATAAAAAAAAATGCCTTCTACATATGATGTGTCTTTTATTTCATTTTAATAAAATTTTGTATAGGCATTATACAATGTACTTACTAATCCTAATTTAAAGATAATATTAGACAAATAAGGCATTGGAGCACCTGCAAAATATATGGTGATAAATTTAGTAAAAATCTATTAGTATATTGTGTTCTAATAACTATCTGAAAACCATATTATAATTATATGTAACATAGTATCCGTTAAATTTCTGAAAACACTTCTTAAATTTTTATCAACTTTGATCATATAATTTTATCTATCATATAAAATTAATCCATTTGTCATTATGGAAACTAAAATATACTATTTAAAAGCAAACGATGGTGCATCTAACTTACATTTAATTGAATTAAGTTAAACTATGCATTTGACTAAATAATCTATTATTAATTAAAATTAATTTTTTAACATTTCCTTATAATTTTCAAACATTTATATATTTTTAATTTTTATGTAAAGTTTATTTAACAATATTCCACATTCAATAGATAATGAAGTCGGATTATGTGGGTTTTCCAAAATAGAATATAAAAATACTTTGAATAATGAATAAATATTTCTTTCAGTTATTATTAATTCTGCAAATTTATTAATATTAAAAATTTAAGTTTTGGGCAATTTCCTATGCATTTCTTGTTATTATTCAACAAACACGAATAATTAATCAAATAAAAGAATAAGTAGTCTTAAATGATTTTCTGAGATATTATTTTTATTAAAAGATGATTTTTCTTTTTCAAAATCTGATAAAATTATAATTGATTTAGTTGTAGGGTAAATTTAAACAAGTTTACTACTTGAAAATCCATCATTTGATTACAAATCAGGATCTTGTTCTGTCTTCATTTTATTTCTACCTTAATGTTAAGAAGTTTAATTTCTTCTTTTTATTAAAGGGGATGTTTTAATACTTCCTGAGTTTATCTTATTATCTATACTTTAACTATTGTTAATAATTTTACCATCCCCATCTTAACATGACGTGTTTGATTATATTTTAGGCAAGTAGAAATTATTAGATTTTCTTTTTTAAATTTAATATACTTTGCTATTATTTTAATTTATTTAAATAGATGATTGTCTTCTTAATGTGTCATCTTCTGCTTTTTTCGACCTTTCATTTTTTTCATTTTAAAAAGACACTAAATTATCGTAATCCTTTTTTAATAAAATAGCATTTATTTCTGATATATCTTGAGTTTCTTGTTTTAGCAATTTTTTTTAAAGTCGCTGCTGATCAAATATAGATAAAGCTTTAATTATTTAAAATAACTCATTGTAAGCCTTTCATAGTAATTAATATTACTGTTTAATCAAGGGGTGGATTATCTGCAACAAGTTAAGTATCAAACGAATAATTCGAAAGTTATTACAGAAAATTTAATAAATGTAAATAGGCCCATAATTAATCTAAATAGTATATTCCTAATTTAATAATGTCTTCATTAAAATTAATTATTTCAATCAAAAGCTAATTAATTGAAGGATTATATGCAAATTCTAATAGTTTAGGAACTAATTTTTATTCAATAAGTTATTTTATACAAAACTTAGGTTATAGGTTGATTAAGAATTTTAAAAATATTGCAAGATGATGTAAATTAATATTTTTGGTGTCATCATACAAATTGATATTAGTAAAAGCAACTAAATAATAAAATTTATTGATTTACATATTTTAGAAAAAATTTATGAATATTGACCCAATAGATTTTTAAAATTTTCAGTATTTGTTAGAATTTATAAAGCTTTAAAAGATCTGTAAACATGATATTTACTTAAATTTTAGGTTGATCGTTATTTAAAGATAGTTTTTTCAGTATCTTAAATCTCTGGCAATTTTGGAAAATTTTCAACCTAAATTGAGATAATTAAATTGATCTACCCAAAGAGATGCGATGGAAATTTAAACTGGATCCAATACAAATTGAAGTAAGATATCAATATTCTCAAATTCTTCAAAAACTGAATTATGTTGAAGTGGTTGATCAGGATCTTATTTACAACATAAACTTTATAAATATAAACTAGGGTCTTATTCAGATGAAACATAAGATCTTCTTTTATTTTATTGTTAAGTTACTGTTATTTAAGTTTAACTAACAATCTCCGTATCAGAATCTTCCTCAACTACTACAATTTTATATTTAGTATAAGATGGGAATAACTTTGGAGTGTTTTTAAAAACTAAATATATATTATTAATTCTACATATAATAATCTCTTCGCTAAATTAATTCACCCATTCGCATTTAGCAAATATTGTGAATCTCAAATCCTAAAAACAATCCATTACTTTTTCTATTAATTTTTAATTTGTTGAATTTTAAATATAATGTTTAAACATTAGGCAATACAATTAAAAGTCTAACTACAAATTATTTGCTAATTCAAAAAACTTCTTTAAGTAACTCAAAGTGAATAATTTTATTGTAACTATTTCTTAATTTACTGCTTAGCTAAATTATTATCCATCATGGTTATCTTTTGGTTTGCTTTTACAATTTTTATTAATAAATACTTATTAAACCGTTATAGCATAGTAATTCTTTACTTTAGAGTTTGAGTGGTAGTTTCTTGAAGGAGAGAAATATCAGTCGAAGCTTCAAAGAAGCTACTAATAAATCGAAAATCCTGGAAATATTCAAAAAATGCTGAAATCAATTATTCAATGTTTGATTTTTAAAAGGGATATAAGCACATTACTATCAATTTATTGATATTGATTTATACATTAAAACAATAGTTTAGGACTTGAAAATGTAGTTGCTTAGGGTAACTTTTAAGTTACATATTTAATGCCTTCTGTAATTTTCAATAACCTCAAGTAATCATCACTTACATTGAGCTAAATATATTTCAAGAATTTTACAGCCTGGTCAAACACCAATACTATATTTTAGTCTGGAACTAATTTTAATGATTAGTCCCACATAAAACTTGTCATTTAATAAATTAAATATTATCTTTATCAATTCATGAAAAAATATTGTCATCTAATCAAAGTGATTCTAATTTTATAAATTAATACAATTATTAATATATTAATATATGTTTATTTTAAAAAAATTCGTTTTTCTAACTTAGAGAGCAAATCAAACTCTACATAAGTTTCAACTCTTTAATATTATAAAGAGCAACACATCTTGATATATTATTAAAAATAATAAATGATTATTTAGATTTTTTTTAAAATTAACACACTCATTATTGATGAATTAAAAAAATCTATTTTTTAGTAATATTACAACTTTTAAAATTAATAGCACATATATGTTCAATTATCATTTTTCAAACTTGTTCTATTTTTAAATGATCTTTAACTTACTCTATCTTGCCTTTTTTTTCCTTATTAAATTACTTTTGGTGTAGATGATTATTTTATTTTTTCTTATTAGGCCTATTCAAACTATTTAATTTCCCTTAACTTAGCATCAAAACAATCAACAGTCAATTAAGATTTTAATTTTTCAAGTTTAGTTCTCTTAAGTTAAATCCTTCTAATTGGTGTTTATCCTGTTTTTAATAATTCTTGCAATTCAATCATATAATTAGAGTCCTCATCCGGGATTAATCTATAAACTCCTTTCCATGATTCTAATGGTTATAAATATTCTTATAAAATTGTCATATTTCGATGATGCAATGACTTATTTATGATATATATTATCATTCTCATGTAAAAATAAACTCCTGACTAAAAACACCAACTTTTCATACCATTTATCCAAAATGATTAAAAAGCATTATATATTGAATTTACTAAGCCAATATTAAATAAGATATTAGTTAGCGATTAAATTGGAGCTTTTGCAAATAAGATTGTTAAAAATTTTGTAAAAAAGTATTAATAACAATTATTTTATTAGCTATCAAAAAACCAAATAATGAAGATATGCATAACAGTTTCATTCAAATGTTTATAAATATTTGATGTACTTACTAATTATGTATGAATGCTAAATAAATTAAACCCATAAAAATATGTTGATAAAAGTAGTTATAGTTAAAATTTATTAACAAATTTTGATCCAAATCTGATCTATTTATTAATTGCCACTATCGCTCTTGTTAAATTATCAACATTAGCAAGAAAAATAGTTTTTAATTATTCTCTTAGTAAATAAAATGATTCAATATGATGACTTTTATGATATATTAAATTTATTATGCATCCACAATTTTCCCCTATTTTTTATTGTTAAATATTTTAATCAATTAAGCTAGATAAGTATAATTCAAAAATTTAATTTAAAAAATTCATGCTCAAAATTTACTAAATTAATATTTACTCATTTAATTATTATAAATTAGTCTTATTAGGTTGTTAAAAATAGTCTAAAATTGTTTTAATTATTTCACTAAAAAAGTTTAAAGAATTTTCTACTACAATTTAGTCCTATTTTTAAACAATCTTTGATTACTCAAATTTAATCTATGCTTGCTTAGAAGGATAAATAGTTATAAGTCTACTGCTAGAGAAACCATCATTGGATTGAATAGAATTAGTAACACAATCATCATTTTCTGTTTTCAGTCTTCTTTGGCTAGCTATATTAAGCTTACTATTTTTAGGAGATTATCCAAAAGTGCTCAAATTTCTTGTTTTTAAATCAATATTAATTTCTCCTTAAGAACTAAAACTAGCTATGCCACCAAATTTTGATTCATTGTATTAGTTATTTCCATAAATAGATGGTAATTTAATAGAACGACTGCTATTTGGTTAACTATTACTTTGGCTTTGAATTGATGAGTTTGTCTATAAATTTAGTTTAGAGTTAGAAAGAGGTGATTAATAATGATTACTATTTGTTTAAGACATTCTAACTCGCGAAGTTCTTTTTAGTTGTATATTATCTATCTGAATTTATATTTCATCTTAAATTTTTTTTTCCAATTATTATTTATAGATTTAATCTCTTTATTTTATAAATTCCATTAGATTATCCTAATCTTATGTTTTAAATTCATCAATATTTAAATGCTCTTTTAACTTTGAATTCAATTTCCAATTTTCATAATCTTTAATATTTTATTTCATCAAACTTTTTCCAGATTAAAGTGATCCAAACAAAGATGTCAATTTAATTTTATTGTCATCTGTAATTTTTGGTTTATTTATTTTTAATTCCTTCTTAGCTAATTCTTTGAGACTTTTTATAATAAATTCCTAAAATAAACTATAATTTTACTATGTTTTCTCCCTTAAACTATTATTCTAGTTGTTTTTGATCATTCTCTTTTTCAAATAATATATTTTATAACCACATAAACCAATCAGTAAAAAGTTAAAATTTCCAAATTTATTCAGTAAAAGCAGGACCAAAATCATACTTATTAAATTAAATTTAATGGATATCAATTAATAATCCCATAATAAGGGGATTAAAAACATAATTTGATAGGTAAAAAAGTAATTAATTTTCTAGAATTAAAGCCATCGAACTTTTGGGATAAACTGTTAGTAAAGAATCTATAGTTAAAGCTAAGTGATACAAATTTAAATTTCTATTAACATTTTATAATGCTTCAGAGCTTTTCTTATCTATAAAATTAATTCTAAAATTCTTACAAAATTTCTATAAAAAACTTTGATTAAATTGTTAAAGTTTCTCTACATTCTATCTATGATGGAACATTTACGCAGTTTTAAAGGATCTAATCAAGATATAAAACTCAAGTTTCTAATTTCTTATCTTGTTTGATATCCCATCATCATTGACATCTTCCAAAGGATATTGATCTTTCTGCAAATATTAAATTAAACTACCCAACAATCATCTATTATTTCTTCATTTGGATTTAAGAGGAAACTAATCAATAACAATAAGTTTTCATCTTTGGAAAGTATTTCTAAATGCTATTATTCTATAATGAATGATTTTTATGCAATCCATTTTTACATTAACTCTTCTTCATCAATTAAAGATTGCTTTTCACTTTCTGAATTTTATTGGGATTATTAATTTTATTAAGAAGAAACATCCTCCTCTTCTTCTGAGTCTTCTCGAGATAAACCTTATTCATATTACTCAGGTTTATTTTGTTTATCTATAAAATGAGGCACTAAGATATTGTGCTATTAGCAATCTAAATTTAATTTAATAAATATACACTATTCAATCTCGTGATCAAAATGAACTACCCAATTTTAATCTTTCAATTCAGATTCTTTTAATTCTTCAAATGTATTAATTAATAGTATTATAAAATGGTGATCACGAGTATTTATAACAAAATCCTTTATTATATAAACTCTTTTTTTTATGTCTTAATCTAACATTTTTGCTAATACTATATATTTTTTAATAAAAGAAGCCGCAAATTTCTTAGCAACGGTCAATTATTCTATTACAGCTTTTGCAAATGGTATTGCGCTTTATTTAAGCTATTCTTTTCGTATATTCATATTATTAAAGCTAACATCTTAAATCAATTCGTACTTTTGCTGAAGTACACCAATCCTTAGTGATTGTGATCGAGAGCTTAGAAACACTCTTTGCTCTTTTAATTAAGCTATTTCCAGTAAAGCTTTTTCGAAAGCATTTAGAAAATCAATATCTTAAAAATAGTCGAAGATTGTATTCATCAACAATTATATTACCTCTTGCTGAAAGGGATAAGAACAAATCACTAAATAAATTCTTATTGTATTTTTACTGTATTTTAATATCTACCAATTATTAAAAGTTCTAATTCTCATAATAGCACCTGCTACTAATTTGATGGCATCACTTATTTTTGTTAATCTTTGATATTCATCCTCTTCTCCAAGCTGTAAATTAGATTATATATTTTAATACTGCTTCTTCAAATAATAAAGGGTTCATCACACTAATTAAATCAAAATAGTTACTAAAATTATTTATTATTACTTAATTAGAATTAAGTAATAAAAGTAAGGCCAAAATCATAATCAAATTATCTAAAACTATTTATTCCAATAAATCAGAATTAACTAATGAACATCTTCAATTAGTAAAATTATCTTGTCAGAATTTATTAAATTAATTTCAAACTCATAATTTTTCATATATATATATAAATTTATCATAAATTATATTATATAATTAAAAATACTTTTTTATGGATTTAAAAAACTAATCAGTAATATTCTAATAATTCCAAAATCTAAATCAAATCTATGAAAGAAAACATAAATTTGTTCCTTGAAAAAAAACAATATTTAATCATAATTCTTAATTTGATATAAACTTTACTTAATAAATATGATATACTAGCATTCTTTGTTTTGAGATAAAAATAGAGCCTTGAATTCTTCATAAATTTTTTGAAAAAACCTTAATAGTATTTTAAAATAAAATATAATGTTTCTTTAAGGTATAATATTATTAAATTTATCGTAATTTATGATAATACTCTCATAATTAGGGATTTCTGAAATTTTTTCCAGCATAAACTGCTCTGGATCCTAGTTCTTCTTCAATTCTAAGGATTTAATTATATTTTGCTGTTCTCTCAGATCTGCATGGAGCACCAGTTTTAATTTATCCTGCTCCTAAGCCAACAACCTAGAATAAAATGAAATAAAACCAAATCAGCAAT
>JPFM01000014.1:250711-307269 GCA_000733375.1 Paramecium sexaurelia
CTTTTAAGGTAATAATACACATTATTATTATATCATAATTATTTATTTGCTCATTTCTATTGCTCTTAAGTTTATATTATTTACTTTACCTAATTTATAATATTTTCTAATTTTTCTTATAAACATATTCTATCAATGGTTTCAATTTCCTTATAAAATCTATCCTCATTCTAATAACTTAGATGTTCAATTATTATATGTTTATAATTAAGTCTTTTCAAACTAATATACTTTATATTAAACTCATAAATATTTAAATATATAATCAAGTTTGGTAACAAAGCCAATCTTCTGAAATGAAGTTTTTGCTTTCTTACTATTTTAAGTTTATTATTTTGTCGTGAAGATAATTAGAAATTGGTAACTATCTTTATTAATTCTTTTCATATATTTATTCTATCTATCCTTTTTAATTTAATTCGCAAGTTCTAAGCAAGCTTCTACAGAATTAATTTAGTGTATTTTTAGATAAACGCATAAGTTATTGAAAGAATTTTATCCTTAATTTTCCAGTATATTATTGACAAGTTTGTTTTAAAATTATAATGGAGGTTAATTATAAGTAAATAAGGCTATAAGTAAATTATAATTAATAAAATTTTGGATCTAAGACCATTTCTAAAGAAACATTAAGCAGTATACATATTTTAAAATTTGTACAATATTTTAGATCTTATATCTATTATTTAATTTACGCTGAATGATTAATTTCAATTCCTAAGTATTGATAATATTACATAAGGAAAATTATAATTGAACTAAATTTCTAATTGGCATAACTCCAGACTCTTAAAAATTTATTTACAGCTTTCATATATAACTTATTCTTATTATTTTTTTAGACAAGATCTTCGTTTTAACTAAAAGTTACTTTTCCAGCTAGATTATCAGCATTTCCCAATATTTTTATTTAATAATTTAATTATTTCTTCGAGATGTTTAAAAAGCATCCTTGTGTTTAATCAAGAGGCAAGGTGCAATTGAAGATCTTATATGAAACCCCATTTTTATAATAGATACTTTTTATGATGTTATAAGGATTTATATACAATATTGTGCTATGAAGAGTACATAGAAATTATCTTTCATCATCTCCCAAAATTCTGTGTTCTTTCAAAATTATAAAGAGTTCACTCTAATTATTGTTTTATTTTGTTATAAATTAGTTAGTTTCAGCTATTATAAAGCTTACATTCCAAGATATAATTTGAATTTAAATTTAAATATGTGTTTTCTTCGTGGAGGGTTAATGTATTAATAATTATTTTATAATTCTCATTTCCCTCCTTTGTGTTTTTATTATTTTTCACTTTTTTTTGTTGTTGTGTTTTCTGAATTGATGAAGCATCAAACCTATCTCAAATTTGAAAGATTTACCAAAATTTTAATGCGTGCTTCGACCTCTTTCATAAGTTATCTCTTACTCTAAATATTTAAATTCAGTTTTTATAATATTCTCATTTTTTAGAATTTTTTATGAAAATTAACCTATTTTTAATGTTAGCAATTTCATCAGTTTAGCATTCTAATTGGTCAAATCAGTCAGGATTTCTTTAGTTATAGTGTCGTTAATTTGAGTGGCTTAATGGTAAGGATTATTATATTTTAAACAATCATATAAATCTTTGAATTGAATGCAACCATAAACTAATTTTATGTTAAAATAGCAATAATAGTTCAATATTAAAAATTTATATTTTTCAAACCCAATCGTTAAATTAATTATTGTTAAAAACGTAAGGAGAGAAAACAAAATGATTTCTCTTTAATAAAATCACTTGATTTATTTTACAATAATTGAATAACAGTTTAAGGAATTTTAAAGAGATAATACAATTATAATATAAAATATTCGACAAATTTCTTTGATATAGGAAAGTTGAAGTAAATCTTATGGAAAAAATAATATATTTTCTTGAATAAATTAAAATAATTTAGAGGATTTGATTCTATTTAAACTTAAATAATCCATAATAGATGATTTGATATTGTTAAGATGATTCTTTACCCTTTAAACCTTTAATCTAGATTATTTGATCAAAATTAAAAGGATTTTTTGTTATGCATTAGAATATGCCCTTTTAATTTGAATGTATACCAAAATAGATTTGAATAATTGTTTATTTATAATTATTATTTCTAAAAATTATAATCTAAAGTTCATTTTTTGAGTATTATTCAATTAAGTTAAATATTCTTAGTTATCTAAAACGAATCAATCAAATATAAATATATTATTGTTAGATGTTAATGTAATAAAAAATAAATAGCTAATTAACCAATAAATGTTTTAAGTGGTTTAAAATGATAAATAATTGTATGGATTATAGAGGAATCTTAATTTTGATTCATAAATTTTTATAATTAATAATCATTTTCAATTTCTTATGATTTTTTATTGATTTTTACAATTACTTCTTTATGATTCTTAAAATATAATCTTAATTTAATTCTGATCCTTTCTCTTATGCTTATTAAAAACAATAATTAGCAATTTCTTATTGTATTTATTTTATTATTTCTATAATTAAAAAGAACTATACTTAAAAAATCAAATTTTTTATTTTTTTATCTTGTAATTTTAAATAATTTAGCTTTCTCCATAAAATTTACTAATTTGATTAATCCTGCATGAACAAATATCTTAGCTATTTTAATTAAAGTTGATTAATCATTTATTTTAGGATTAAAAAAGAATTTAAATTAGTTAAGAACTAATGATTTTAGTTTTGCTTTAAAAAAATAAGAATTGATTCGATAAGGTAGATTGACATTTATTTGATATTAGAATTCTATTATATATAATTATAGTTTACTGCTATCTTTTTCTTAAGCAAATACAGGCTTAATAGTCAATTTTTCTAAATTTATTATTTTTCCAATCCATTTAAATTAAACAATCTTTTAATCTATATTGTGTTATGTTTTATCATCATTTAGATGGATATTGTACATTTTTTCAACTTCTTTAAAATTATTTCTAATTGTTATCTAATTTCAAAATTGAAAATTACTAAATTTTGCTTATCAAAGGTTAAACAACAGTAATCATCAGTTAATCTCATAATTAAAGTGTCTCCAATTAGCTTTCTTGTTAAATTTTTTTCAATATTGGCTATATAGAATGAACATAGGATTCCTGATATATTTAATCCTTAAGGAATTCCAAGTGTCTAAATAAAGTATCTATCTTCAAATTAGACAATATTATTTTAGCATAATTCTTTAATGCTAAGTAAGAAATCACTAAATGTAACAGTTGTTTAAATTCCTAAATTTGTTATAATGGCTAACTTATTTGATTATATGTATTCTATATATCCTTTTTAAAGACATTGGGGATTATTAATTGAAATTGCACAAGTTCTATCAAAAATATTAAATAAATCTCTCATTTATTTTGATCCCTTAAGTTACCTATTGTTTCTTATAATTAGATAATATTTATTGATGACATAAGCGCTTTAGATTAAGTTACTTTCTGAAATAAATTTGAGTAAAAATTCAAGTTAAATAGAATCATAACATTTATGAATGTCCATGGTCATAAAATAAGTTTAAGGATAGTTATATTTGATCCAAAGTTTTTTAAATTCTTCTAATCTATTAAAAATTTAAGGATTTCCAAATACTGAAAAACCAAGCTATTAATTCCTAAGATTTCTTAATACATATTTAATGTCCAATAGTTTTTTATTTAATGATAATTTAGAAACTATTTTTGATATAATATTTTACTTCTTGATTTTCTATTGTAAGTAACTATAGGTCTAAATGTGCCTGGTTTAGGGACAATTCTAAGTTTACCAATATATTATGTTGTAATTTTTTCTGGAGTAATCTATTTTAAGTTAGTAGATTTTAATTAATTTAAAGATAATTTAAGTGTTAGGGTCCAAATTTCTTTTCTATAATAAAATAATTTCCAATCATCTTTCATTCTTTCTGTAATATAAAAATTATGTCTAAGGAAAGGTATGATTATTTATTAAAATAAAAATCTAAAGATTGGAAGTAGTTGAGATCGTTTTTTGCTGATAATAATTTTTTATTTCTTTTTTGAAAAGTACGAATTCATCCATGGTATTTAAAAAACGTTAAATCTATTGATGTAATCTGAGTAATTTTAATCTTCAAATCTCAAAAAAGTAATAAATTATTATAAATCACTGAGAAAAGTGAATAAGTTTTATTTTCCAAACAAATCTACAGGTATAATGTTGCGGAGAAAATTTCTTAAAATTGATATTACTTGATTATGAGTTAAAAAGTTTTTATAAATTTCATCATATAGATTTGGAGTATAGAATTATTTTAACTTGATTGATTGATAAACTTCTTTTTTTAAATTTAAATAATTATGAGGCAAAGGAACATATACTTTGAAAGCTTAGGGAAAATTGAATTTTTACATGTTGTTAATCAATTTTTAAGTTAAAATTCTCAATTACAATTTTTCTTATTCTTTAAATTTCCCTTCAAAATAATACTAATCAAAAATGTTTGAGGATGCTTTCATAGATATCATATCAAATGTAATTGATTCTTTTGGTATTAAGTTTCTCATTATAATCTCTTTTTTAGCATAAGTAATAAAATCTAGAAATGTAGTTTATGATATACTTTTTTTAAATAATCCCACTTGTCTAGACATATGATTACAATAAAGTATTTGCTGTCTACAAATCTTTTCTTAATTGTTTGATTTTTATTTTGTTATAATTTTCATAATTGGTTCTCCCCATATTTATATATATGTCTCTTTATTTAAGTCTTCTTTGATTAAAATCTAATAAAATGATTAGATTACTTTGAAATTCTATAAAATGAATTCAATATTTTATTCACCAACTAATTTGTAAAATGCTTCCATTTCATCAGAAAGTATTAATTTTTGACTTCCTTAAAAATATTTTTTATTTTAAAAATTATTTTCATTGTTTGAATACTATGTATATTTATTTTCTTCCTTTTTTTTTTCCTCAAAAAGTTTCTAAATTTATTTTTAATTATACTTAGTATAAAAAATTAGAAGGTTTTATTATTGGGAATTTTTTTAGTGGAATATTATCTGAACATATTAATGTTGTTTAATAAAATAAGGTATTTTAATCAAACTCTGATCCAATAAATGATAAATACTATTAGAATGTATGGACGCTCTAAAATTATTGAATGTTCTTCAAAGTAAATAACATTTAATTATTAATTAATTTATTTAGAAAATTATCTGTAAAAATATAAAATTAAATGAGTTTCCCTGATTACATAGATTAATTGAATTATGATTCAAATTCAAGTGATTTATAGTTTGAACAAGATGAACTACCCAGTAAAAGATAAAGTAATAACAACAAGAATAAAAAGTAAAGACTTAATACAAAGAATACTTATATAAATAAGATATCTTCTTTGATTAAGATTGCCACTTAAGAATAATCAGATGAAAAGTAATAATATATCTAAATGTATAGAGTTGACAAAAGACAAATCTCTAGTAAAATTTAAAGTTAACTTATTTCTGGAGGCTCCAATATGGATAAAGAAGATAAGTTGGCAAAAAATAGAGAATCAGCAAGAAATAGTAGAAAAAGAAAAAAGATCTATTTGGAACTTCTTGAAACAAAAGTTACTAAATTATCTGAATAATTAGAAATTTTTAAAAAAGTAAATGAATAAACAACAGAATTAGCAATTAATTTCCAAAATAAAATAAATCAAGTACAATTAAATTTATGTTAGAAATAAGAATAAGATTAAAATAAGATAATATTGTTTTCTAATTTACAAAATTCTGTTTAAAGTAATATTAATGAGATAAATATTGATACAATAATAGAATCTTTGAATGTAACAAACATCTTATATATTATTTAAGAAAAAATTTGGACCGTCTGCTTTAGAAAGATAATAATAAATAGATCATTATGCCAGATAAATATATGAGAATTGTTTATCTCCATATTTAAATTACATCATTGGTGTGGCTAAAACAGATTAAGATGTTTTCTCAGTCTCTGATACTTAATCTGACCATGATATACTAAGAACTTTAAAATTAACAGACAAATAGAAATAAATTCTTTAGAAAAAACAAAAAAAATTACTTAGATTTTAAAATGAATTAACAAAGTATTATGTATAATTTACTAATTATAGTACACTATCCTCTTTTTAGGATGTCAAGAATTAAGTCTAACTTGAATTATGTGCATATGGATAGACTTTAGAATAATTAAGAAAAGAATTGAAACCAAGTCAAGTTGCTAAATTTTTATTACAAATTGAAAAAAAAGATATGTAACATTAATTTAAAGATTAATTCGAAAAATGTTTTGGTTCAGAAATTGATGAAGATGATTCCCTAGATCTTTATTAATTTATGGCTGAACATAATTATTGTAATACACTCGGTATTGATATACAAAATACATATTAAATTTACAAATAGTCTAATGATTTCTTGAAAGGTAGAATAGATATTGAAGAATCTTAATAAACATCAACTAAAATTGAGTGATATAAATTATTTAAATTATTTAAGAATATCAACGAGGATCATCTTTAAAATGATGTTTATTCCAATCCACTTATGATTTTCTGCAAACATACCAATCATGTCTTATAGCTTTGCATTCTTTATTTATTCCTTCAGTTAAACAAAATCTAAAATCCCCTTCATTGTTTTTCATACAATCCGATTCCAATACACATTCTACTATCATTTCCTTCAAATCATGACAAGCAGGTTTATACTAAAGTCTAGATGGTCCAATCCAATTATCAACTCTTTCAAAAAATTTTGTCAATCCGGATTTAGGACGTTCTGGGTCTTAATCCATTTTATTATAATAATATAATTAAATGTGGATTATTGAACTATTTTCTTGAGTAGAAAAACAAAATAAAAAAGCGCTAATGGAAGGGTTTGAACCTTCGACCTGTTGGTTAACAGCCAACCGCTCTGCCGACTGAGCTACATCAGCGTGTTCGAATATTTAGATTTAAATTCTATAATATACTCCTCAACCTTACTTTATTTATTTAAATATATTTAATAGTGAATTTTATATTGAACAGATTTCAGTTTATAAATTTCTTTAACTTTATTAAAAATTTCATTTTAAACTTAATAAAATAAAAAAATTAGTTTAATAAAATTTAAGTATTAAAAACAGTTTATTTCTTTCATTATTAAAGACCAATAGAAATAAAATAGAAAGTTAATTATAATTTCAATAAAGTATTCATTAATCTAATATTATTGATTCTAAAGTTAAGACTAATTTTAAGTTTATAAAATTAAAGAAATATATTGCTAAACAATTTTCATGTGATTTCATAATTAAACTACTTTTAAAATTTAACAAAAATTAGACAAACAAATAGTTAATTTTGTTTTCTTATTAATTATTGTATACTTTTATAGTTTATCCACAAAAAACAGTTCTAAATATTTGAATATTTAAATTTGTCTAGCAAAAATTTAGGGATATTCACGTAGTAAGTAAATGTTTATTCTAATACAATTAGATTTTTAAACAGATAAAAAATAAAATTATGAGTTTAGGTTTAAGTTTTATGTAGAAACTGTGTGTGACAGATAATAATTAACATATTTTTATCATAAATAACAAGTCTACTTATGACTAGATTATTCAAAATATGAGTAATATAAGTAATATTAAAGATTATAAAAGAGTAGAAAGAGTAGACATTATCACCATGAAGGATAAAATACTGACAAAAGGATATAATAAGAATTATCATAAATTATTATTTAGATCACTATTATTACAATTATTCGAACTCTTTTTAAGTTAATCTTGAAATATATGTCTATCCTAATATTTAGAGATTAATATTACACACATAAATTATGGAGATTCGAAAACTTTTTTTATTATTTAAATGATGACTTTTATAAGGAGATGATATTACTAAAAATGAATATCTTATAATTTTGCTGAAATTATATAGAAAAATAATTGTATCATTGATAAATTTACAATAATTGATAATGTTCTTAATAGGAATTGAGAATTGCTTAGCACTTGATAATATTAATTGAAAAAGGAGGCTTGTAAAATTAGACAAAAAATAATTAATTTAAAATTACACGTAATCATATATTAAAATATAAACTTAATGTTTATATGAAGATAAATATTTGACTTTGCATTAGAAAGATCAGAATATTTAATAATTATAATAAGTTTATTTTTTTAATATTTGGATCATATAGATATTGAATAAGTTTCCAATAAATACAAACCCTTCTAATAAAATTATAAATAAGTAATATGGATAACAATATGTATGGAAATTCTTATAATTTTATCATAAAGAAAATGAATTTATTTTAAGATATTTCTCTTATAACAATGTTTATTTGTTTTTGAATATTATTGTATGTTAAGAATATACAATTTACTATACTTATTTCAGTAAATAATTTAGAAATAAAATTGATAATAAGATATAAAGGAATTAAAATTTTTCAGTAGTTTTGTAATTAAACAAGAGAATGAGCATAATAAAATAAAAAAATAACTTTTTCAAAATTAAAACTTAACACTTCTTCTTGATCCAGAATATAGTGATTTAGCTTTAGTACTTGAATATTTCAAAATGCTGGTTTAAGGCTAACTATTAGATTTAAATGATTTGAGAGATTTAACTTCTTCTTTTAAAGTTGTAGTTTAATCAGAATGGTTGACATTGATTTATTTGAGTGACAATTATCCAGGAGAAAAACTAATATCGACATTATTTATTCTATTATTGTATTCTTATTATCTTAATTCTCTATCAGACCTTATTAAACTATATTTTTTCCTTGCAAACATATCACCAAACATTTATTTCATCAATAATTCTTTTTGATATTTAACTCCTTAAGAAAATGATCTTCGACTTCTTTCAGGAGTAATAAAACGAACTTCCTTTTTTTTTAGAATTTTTGTATCAATATCAAAGTCAAGATCTTCTTAAGTTTCTGGTCGACTTACATTATAATGCAATTCCCATGTTGGTTTTTTTGGTTTATGAATAGGTTTGATTGATTGATTCATATGATCATTAATTTCTTTTTTCTTATTCATACAGCTTTGTCCCATTTAATTGTAATATTTTATAAAAGTGATATGAGCAATCGATAATTTAAAACAGTGTTTTTAGGTAGTTCAAGTGTCGGAAAAAGTTGTATAGTGAAGAGAATAGTAGAAAATAAATACGATGGGAAAATTGAACCAACAATCGGTAGTTCATTTCTATCTAAAACTATTAATATAAATGGTGAAGATATAACATTTTAATTATGGGATACAGCTGGTCAAGAGGCTTTTCGAGCACTTGCCAAAATATATTACAGATGTATTCATTTGAATTTGGTATAAAGTGTATAAGAATCCTAAATTGCCATTTTGGTCTATGATGTAACTTAGAAGGATACATTTCGTAATTTAGAGAAGTGGTATGAAGATTTAAAAGAAAATTGTGATCGAAACTAGATGATTTTGGCACTATGTGGAAATAAAGTTGATTTGGAGAATGAAATTGTTACCTATGCAGATGCTAAAAAATTTGCAGATAAGATTAATGCTGAATTATTCTTGGTATCTGCCAAAACAGGATAAGGAATAGAAGGTTTGATATAAATAAAATATCGAGGAAATGTTTGATAAAGTTGGTACAATGGCTACACAAATGCAATTGGAAAATCCATAATTTGTTAGAGGTCCATCTAAAAGTCTGTATTAAGTACAAAAAAAAGATAAAAAGTGTTGCTGATAAATTATTTAGATTCTATCTATATATAATTATATATATATAAATTAATAATATTATTCATTAGTTCAACCAAGCCATTAATTCTTATGCTCTTTTTATATTTCTTTAGCCGGCATTATTGATTTAGGGTAACGCTTTTGTTTTTAATTTATTCTATGTTGGTTTTGTATTGCCTAAATAGATATTTCTTAATTATTTAGGTTTTTCAATATCATAATCTAAACGAACTGATGGGGGTGTTTCAGCTCTGTCTTGTTTCATAATAAATTTATTAGTAAATTTGCCAAACTCCACATAACCTACATCAAGTCTTTTATTCTTTCATTAATTTATATAAATTTTACTATTCTTGCATAATTTACTCCTAGTAAGTCATATTGTTGCAAAAATTCTCTCTAAATATATTTTCTACCTGTATATTTGTTAAAATCAGGAGAATAATTGTGAGTTTTACTTCTCTTATTCTTATTAAATTATATTTTCAAAATATGTTTTAACTTTGAACATTATTATTTAGTTTAAGAGATTGAAAACTTTTTTTCAGTCTACCCTTTTGTTGATTTTGATATTGTTCTAAAAGATGTGTATTAATCAATATAATAATCTTAACTACAAATTGAGATAGATCTTGTTCTGATTTAACTTTTTGATCCAAAATCAAAGGAAGGAGATTTGCACTACACTACATCAAACTTTGGTGAATATTTTGCTTCATAAGACTTTTCAGGCATCAAACAACATAATGTTGGCTTAACTCTTCTAGAGACACTGTTAAATGGAAATGACTCATTTTATTGTTTCCCCTCAATTCTTCTTAACAAGGAGAACATTTAGAGCTTGCTTAATAATTTCTATTTTTTTACTTTTTATCTTTTTATATTGTAGGTAATATATGTCCATTAAGATTTATTACTTCATCAACTGCTATTGGTTTAGTTTTTTCAAGAATTTTTCCAAAAGAAGAAAATGACAAACTCATATTAATTTTTATTATGATAAATATTAGAAATAAAAGACTTGATTAATCTCAGCTCACTTGCGGTAGATAATCTGTGAATAGTTCTATTGCAACTTAAGGGAAAGATTATTAACAGTTAGAAAAATCATTCTATTAAATAAGTTAGGAATAAAAAGTTAAATAATATACATTACCTGCTTTATAAGAAAAAAAAGGATTATTTGAATAAATATTTGTAGCTGTTCATGAAAAATTGAATGATGATTTTAAAAATACAATATTCAGACAAACTCAATACAAAACATTAATTAAAAACAGTAATAAAACTTTAAAATTGAAAACTAATAATAATAAAATAAAATTTAAGAGACAACAGTCAGTAATTGAAACTAATATCAATTAAAATTGCATGATAAAAGGAAATTGGATAATATGTGAATAAAATTGGTTTCCATAATTTAGAGAATTTGGATAAATGGTTTCACATTAGGGTTCCATTTATTTAAGTGGAGGTTTTGGTAATTCAGTAAATAATGATTTTTGTTAATTTGATACAAGTATATTGTTATTCATTTAATTAGCAAGCAATAAATGGAGTTCTCTATAAAATATTGTTCCAAGATATGGTCATACAATGACATCAGTTTCCTCTGATTTATATTTCATTGGAGGTGAATCAATAAATAATTATGGTCCTCTTAGATCAAAATGTTTTGTAAATGAAATTCAAAAATTTGATGGTGAAAAATGGCATACAATTAAATATGTAGGAATATTTCAAATGAGAAAATATCATGCTGCTACTAATTATAAAGATTCAATCTTCATAATAGGTGGAGAAGGATTTAAAAATAAAGTATTAAATGATACAATGATTTTTGATACTGTCCATTCAAGATTTCATGAAGTACCTAATCCAAAAAATGTATTTTCTAAAGGTATTATGCATACGGCCATAGTTGAAGTTTAAGAGACAATATATTTATATGGTGGAGTCAATTAAAATGATGAAATTTATGATTAGCTTTATACATATGATTCAATTTAAAATTGGAAATTAAAAGAAACTATTGGATCAAAACCACCAAAATTAATGATGCATACAATGGTTTATTATGATCCATTTATTTTATTATATGGAGGTAAGATTGATGATTTATAATAAACTACTTTTTCAAACTAAATTTATGCTTTAAAGAATAATGAATGGTTTATAATTTAATAAGAGGGTGTTATTCCATAACCCAGAGCCGGTCATTCATCTTGCGTTGATGGTAAATTTAATTAAAAATTAATTTAGGAAATAAGTTACTGATCTTTGGTGGATTCAACTATGATGGTTATCTCAGTTGTTAGATGTAAATTATGGAATTTAAAAGAGTTTATTAAATTAATAGAATAGTTTCTTTACCTGCTTTAAAATCTGAACCTGCTGAAAGTTCTTAAGGATAAAGAAAAACTTTTCTACTAAAAACCAGGTTTAGTTTACTAAAATGATTAGATGAATATAAAAATATATTAATTAATTAATTTTTAGACTTAAATCAATACATTATATGCAGAACAATAAATTATTGTATTTTTACAATAAAACATACAAACATTAATTTACACTATATGTCTAAATGTCAGACTATAATTATTTATAACTTACAAAATTATTTAACATCAATATTACTTCACATTAGAAATGGATGAATGGATTGTAATAAATATAGAATCACTAGATGGTAAATTTTTTAAGTCACTATAAAGAGGAAAAAATTAATAATACAAAGCTGAATTAGATTGATAACATTTTGTAAAGACATGCCTAATATGGTTAATTAGATAATAAATTACTAGGAAAACAGAGGTTATGCAAATAGATATTGCTTCTGAAGAGGGTTAAAATTATTATATCTAAACGATTCTTTTATAGATGATGAAGAAATTGAAACAGAATATCATGAAATGGTAATACCAGTGAAAGAAGTTGATGATAATCATATGTTTAATTGTAATTTTAAGGATTTTCAGAAATCAATTCAATAAAAATAAAGAATTGCGATAATGAAGAATTTTACTTTGGAGTAAAAAAATAAGAGCATGAAGAAAAAAACTAAAAATAAAGATAAAATGGATAAAGAAATTGAAAAACAACAATAGGAAGATTTAGCGTAGTAATAAAATTCTGAAATTAAAGAGAAAGAAATATCTTGATTAAATTATATTATAAATAATATGGATAATCTAAAGTAAGCACAAGCATTAAAAGTAGAGAAAGGTGATGGATTTCACCATACTTATTCTCAAGATGAAGTATCATCTTTTTGCGATCATATCAACTATTACTTAAGAGACGACAAGGATGTTGCTGACATCTTACCATTAAATCCAGAAACAAATGATATGTTTGTTAAAGTAGGAGATGGTATATTGTTATGCAAAATCATTAATTTGGCATAAGCTGGAGCAATTGATCCAAGAGCCATTAATGTTAAGAAACCATTAAACATCTTTAATGAAAATGTATATCTAAATTCAATATCTCAATTAGATCAACTTAAATTTAGCTATCTAATCTGCTAAATCAATCGGGTGTGTTATAGTTAATATCAGACCAGACTTGATTAAAGATAAAAGAGAGCACATTATTCTTGGTTTGGTTTGGTAAATCATTAAAGTATTTATAATTCTATATTATGATAGATTCAAACAACAAAAATGGTAAATTTAAAGGAGAATCCATTTCTTATTAGACTCAAGAAAGAAGAAGAAGAAATTGGAGATATTCTTAAATTACCACCTGATCAATTACTATTGAGATGGTTCAATCATCATTTGAGAGAGGCAAAATCTCAAAGATAAGTTAATAACTTTGATAAAGACTTACAAGATGGTGAAGCTTATACAATTTTGCTAAATTAATTAGATAGGGATAGATGCAATTTAGATGGACTTGCTTAAGATCCTGAAACCAGAGCTAAAACTGTTATTCAAAATGCTGAATCTATTGGCGTACCTAAATTCATGAGACCTGTTCATATAACTAAAGGAAACTCTAAATTGAATTTATTGTTTTGTGCATAGATTTTTAATACATGTCCAGGTTTAACACCAAGTTAAGATGATTATGAAAAAACTAAGATGTTATAAGAAGATGATGATCCTGAAAGTAGTATGGACGAAAGAGTGTTTAAAATGTGGATCAACAGTCTTAATATTGAAGATGGATATATTAATAATTTAATTGAAGATATGAGAGATGGAATTAACTTAAATAGATTGTTAGAAAAATTAAAACCATAAACTATTAATTGGAAAAATGTTAAAATTCCAGCTAAATCCAGAATTATAAAGGTCCAAAACGCTAATTATTCATTAGAATAAGCTAAAACATTTAATATCAAAATTGTCAATGTTGGAGGAGTTGATTTTGTAGATGGAAAAAAGAAACTTATTTTGGGTGTGATTTGGTAATTGTTTAGATTAGATGTTCTTAAAGTATTTCTATAAAATTAAAATTAGACTATGGGAGACTAAAAAGATGAATAGATTTTAGAAGCAGCTAATAAAAAAGTTCCAGAAGCTGATAGATTAGCCTCTTTTAAAGATCCAAAAGCTAAAACTAGTCATTTCTTCTTTAGAATTTTGAATGCTATTGAACCAAGGGCTATTGATTGGGATTTTGTTTAAAAAGGTATAAGCTTTTTTATTTAATTATTAAGGTGAAACTCCAGAAGAAATTGAAAGCAATGCTAAATATGTTGTATCAGTTGCAAGAAGATTGGGTGCTACAGTATTCTTAATTTGGGAATAAATTAGAGATGTAAATAAATTATTTTATCGAATGTCTTTAGGGTAAAGCAAAAATGTTAGCAGTTTTCACTGCTTCATTGTTACATTTTGCAGAGGAATATAAAGCAGCAAAACTTGGACATGCAGAGTGAAGAATATAATAATATTAAAAATTCAATATTGTCATTTAAAATCACTTCTTTAGATCTTAAACCTTTTATATTATTGGATATTTCTAGTTAAAATAATCATAATTTTTAAATTATTATTCCATTATCATTCTTCGACATTTAATTATTATTCCATTATCATTCTTAGATATTTTTCTAATTTCTTTTTCATTTAAATTTATATCTATCTTAATAAATATTAATAAAATTATGTATTAAAATAATAAATCTTAAGAAACAAATAATAATGCAAAATCAAATAAAAACAAATTAAGAAAATAATATAGCTAATTATATGAAGCTAATGCTATTATTAATTTAAAAACTAAAGGAAGTAGATTCGTGTTATCAAAGTTATATCCATTTTATTTTTTAAGACCTAATTCATTGATTGTTGAATATATTAGTGATTAAGAATTAAAAGCATTTTTAGATGATCTTAATAAAACAATAGCAAATGCCTGGCCTGCTTAAAAACTTATTACAATAGCTTACATGTTCATTCCCTTTAGTTGCGGATTTTCTTTGCTATGCCCTTATTTTAGTTTTGAAAAAGCTGAAAAAGAAGTATAATTAAAACTAGATGAATACAATAAAAGATGGGAGATTAAAGGAATTAAATTGCATTGGGATGATGATGACATTCAATTTTAGTTATTTATTCGAAACCTTAAAAGTGACGAAGAAGATAATAATATCGATGTTATTGTTGAATGAAATAATTATTATTAAAAATTATAAAATGGAATTTGATTTTTAAAGTCGACCATCTTCAGTAAAATTAATAGAAATTTTAGGCTTTTAACTTAAAAGGTCGTCCTGATAGTGCTAAATCACGGTTACCCTCATAGTTATCAAACACCTATGGAGGCACAAAGAAGTTGCCCAATGTAAGACCACATTCAGCTATTGTTACTAAGAATTAGAAACTGTAAATACATTATTTTATTGTTAGAGGAAAGAAGAGAACTGATGAAGAAGTAATTTTAGAAGAATAAGATTATGATAATTTTGATAAACAAGGAATAGAGTAATTATAATTGTTAAAAATTAAAGTATAAATGCAATATTGTTAAATCCACCTTCATTAATTGGAGATAAAAAATTACCTAAAAATATTAAAAAAGAAAAAGAGACACTTTATGAAGAATAGATAGAACTAAAGTAATAAATAAATAGGATAAAAGAAGAAAATGTAAGATTGAAAACTAAAAATGGTTAACTTTAAAAGGAGAATTCAAAATTAGAAAAACTTCTTGAAAATTTGGATAGTTATATATAAACAGGGTCAGGTCATCAACCATTAGGAGATCATATTTTGATGAACAATCTTAAAAAGACTTTAAAAGAAGTGAAATCATAATTAACAGAAAAAGAAGCAGAATTGCAGATATTGAAGAAACATATAAAAGTAACAAAAGTATCAGAGATTGAAGCAGAATTAAAGAATTATATTGAAGAATCAATTAGATTAAGAAGTTTATTAGATTAAGCTTTGAGAAATTAAGCAGCATAAAAGATGTATTAAGGTGTTTGATTTTAGGGCTGTTCAGATGGATAATTTCGAAGAGAAATTCTATGTGTAGATGAAAGTTATTAATTCTCTTTAATAAGAAATGGATTAATTTAATGGATTGATAAAATTAAAGGATGAAGAATTATTCAATTCGTAAGTTAAATGTGAATAGTTTGACCTGTTAAAGACAAGAGCAGAAGAACTAGCAGAATAATTAAAATAGCAGTTATAAGAATAATATGATAGATGTGAAATATTATCACAAGAAATCTAAAATCTAAAGACTATAAATAATAATTTAATTATAAAAGCAACTAAGACTCATAATGATGATTTGCATATAAGAGAATTAGAACAGAATATCATTGATCATAAATTAAGTATTGATGATAAAAATGAGAATATAAAATAATTAGAAAAACAAATATAAGAAATGAAACATTACGAATAAGAGAATTTTAAATAATAAGAAAAAGAAAGAAAACAATTAGAAAATGATATGGAATATTATAAAAATTAGTTTGAATTAGTAGATGAAAAATATAAAAACTTATTATTATAAGTTGCTTAATAAGATTTGTAGGAAGAATATCAATAATAACAAAAATCAGACAGAAAGAGTGCCAGAACTTCAACAGTAAAATTAGCAACTATGGGTACTTTAGCAGTTATTCCAAGTTTTGAGAAAGATTCAAAACCTCCTTTATCTTAAATACCTATAAATTAAGCATAACATCATCATTAAGGAAGTCAATTAGGACTAATATAGGAAGAAAAGATAACCTAAAAGTAAAGACCATAGAGTGGTGGTATAAGAAGAAGAAGAACAGTAAAATAAGAAGATATTAAAGATTTAGGCCTAGAATTAAATATGAGATTTAGATTGAGAAAATTAAAATTAGAAGAAGTGGTTGAAAATGATCTTTTCGATTCTTAAATAAAATAAAAAGGTAAAATCTCAATAAAAGATATTGCTTTAAAATTAAGTGATAGACCATTTGAATTGAAGGATGTAGAGAAGATGTACTTATTGGCTAGATATATGATTGAAGATAACACTTAGGATTGGGTAGAATATGATGAAGAGGCTACTTGTTAATTATAAATAGTGAGAAGTATTTTCAAATAAATAGTTGGAAAATGTAGAATATTTACAGAAGACGAAGAAAGATAATATACTAATGAAATAAGTGCATAAATTATGAAATTTAAAAAGTCTATCTTATCTTATCTACCTACATTTAACTAGCCTTAATTGACAAGAGATTAATTGACTAAAGCTTTTAATTATATAGGAATAACTCTTAGTAATGAAGCTTTCGATTACTTTTTTTTACGATTATTCGAATTATAAGGTGAATCTGATGTTCGTAAATTTGACTATAAATTAGTCATAGAGGAATGGGGAAGGGAAGATAAAGAACAAAACAGTAAAAATACTTATGATTTTTAGAGAAATAAAAATAACCAGATCGAAGAGATACAAAATTAAATACAAACTTTGCTTATGGATAAAAATTTAATATCGAAAAATGATTGGACCGCAAATGTTTCTATATAAAATATATACGCAATATTGTATTATTTAATCATTCTTATTAAATTTATGTGTTTGCATTAAATGTTTCTAATTTTGCAATATAATTTTTTAATTCTTAAGCATTAAGATGAATGAACTTCTAATTTTTCCCTAAAATTCCTACTTCTACATTTTTTTCATTCAATCTATATTTAATCAAATTCTTTACTCTTCATCTTCCATTATTGCCTTTTTAAGAGCACTTAATCCATGTAATACTAACTATTCTAATGTGCTTTTTTCAAATAGATGGAACCAACTTTCAAAATATGTTCTAGCAGCTTATGATCTCGAACCAATTGCTTAACACTTATATTCATAATAATTTCCTGATGGACAAGTTTCAAATAAATGGACACCATTTGGGTCAATACCTGCTACCAATAATCCTACTCCATAAGGTCTTTTTGCTCCACTTTATGTTTTGTGTTGTGATTCTAAGATTTATATGAATTTTTAATATACTTTCTGCAACTTTGAATACTAATCTTCCAACTGGATGATGGGACTCATATGTATATTTATATTCCAAACATTCTGTTCTCATATATTTACAAAGCACACCTATATGTTATTATATATATTAATATTACGAGCATCAGCAGTTAATCCAGCTATAGCTATAGCCATATGATCATCTATTTTAAATTATTTTTCTTAATAACCAGCCAATTCAGATGGTTATCTTTTTAGACTACATAATACAACATATTCATTTGATTTGAGTCCCAAACAAATACTTCCTTATTTTACAGCCTCCATAGCATATTCTACTTGGAAGAGTTTTCCTTATGGTGACCATGTTACACAATCTGTATCATAAAGATGCTTGAGCATTAATATTTTAAATATTTATTATCACATTAGGATTTTACAATTATACTGCTGTTAATTTCATTAATCCTGCTATTCTTTACTTTTGTTGCAATGCTGAGTCAACAAATAATATGAGAAAAATTCAATTGGATTTTTTGGTCTCTCTCTTGCTAAAGCCTTTAGCGCATCTTCGCTTTAATTCATATAAATCTACCATGAAGTTGATCAATAACTGCTTTCTCTAAATATTATCTAGTTGGTAAAGCTTGATCTGGAATCTATGAGATCTAACTTAAAGCAGTTTGTTCTGCCAATTATTGTTCAGCTATATCATCTAAATCATATTCTTGAGACATACTTTTTATTATATAAATAATTTATATATTAATCAAACTATGAATGTCCATTCTCATATTTATTGAATTCAAAAATTTTATTTTTCAATATGATCATCCTTTAATACTAAATTAATTTGGATGTAACTTTTTCGTTTTAACTAGCTTCCTATATAATTTTTAATTAGTAAATTAAAATTATTAAATGTAAATTGCTAACGACGAATATATTATTCCGAATTTACTTTAAGGAATCGATATTAGGAACAATGTAGTTAATAAATTTTATTCAGGAAATCTCAACTCTTTCCTAAACCTTAGATAGATTACATTTTATTAAAGGATTGCATCAAGAGGATAACCTAAGATTGAGAGCTATAATCACTGATATGCAATATAATTTTGAAGCAGTGGTTGCACAAAAGTATATTTTTTTCTCATTAAAATAATAGAAATATTGAACTTTCTAGGCTCAATGGTAGAGTGAAATATTTAGAAGAAGAGCTTTATCATTTGAACAGACTACCTCAAAATAAATATTAAATTTCTAATAAAGATGAATTTGACCCATCTAAACTTAGAGAATTGGAAAGAACCTTGAAATTGAAAGATTAATAAATTTAGGACATTACAAATGAACTCTAATAATTAAAGTCTTAAATTGCAAATAGAATATAAGAAGCAATTAGTTAAGAAAGAAAAAAAGTGTAAAATGAATAGAAAGAAATAAATTTACCATTTTTAATTGAAAATGATAACTTAAAAAAAGCAAATTCAGATTTGAATCGATAAGTTAAAAATTTGAATGATGAATTAAATAAATTATAATCAGAGTTAAAAGATGCTAATGCTGAATTAGTAATAAAGGAAAGAAAATTAAGAGAATATCTATTAGTTGATAAAATGAGAGCAGAAAAAGATGAAGAAATGAAATAAAAATAATAGCCTGTTTATGTTAAAATATCAGAAGATAAAAATCTATTAGATGGAATTTTGGCATTAATGCATTATATGAGAGAATCTGTAACTGATATAATCTTTGAAATTTTTGTTAGATCTGCTAATCAAGCTTTTAATAGAAAATAGAGCTCTGCTATCTTATTCTCTATAAATGCAAAAGAATTAAAAAACAGAAATGTAAGAGGATTTCTAGTTGTATTGTATTTGTATAGAAAGTATGAACATATTAATTTTTAGAATGAAGCAATTTATAAAAGTATATTTTCCTTATTATGGCAAACTAATTTTGAATGATCATATGGCAAGAATCGCACTTGGAGAAGATGAATTTTAATTATCTGAAAGAAGAGATGGTACAAATATATGGTTGGAAGAATGTTTGGCAAAGTTATAAACTCAAAAGCTAAAGAGTGATAAGAATAAAGAGGATGACGCTGAATATCAACATTTATTTAGACTTCTATCTTTAAGATATAGGTGTAAATATCCTATGAAAGGAAATGAAGAAATGAGAGTTGATTTAGATATAAGAGTAAGATTAGAAAATAAGATATGCTCTTCACTTTTAAAAATATTTATTGATTGATTTATTTTTTATTAATCATAAACCTTTATATTTTGATAGCAAAAATATTGTTCATTAACAGATAATATTGTTAGATGATATTAAATTGCATCAATTCATTAAGATAATTAGAAAAATACAATAAGTAAGCACATGTAGCTAAGATGAAATGGATATATAAAGCAAAGGTAAAGTAATAAAGAAGATTTTATTTTGACATTATAAAAACATTGTAATTAAAAAAGTTATAATTCCAATAATAAAATTCTTAAAATTAATTTGGGAGGATGAATAATTTTAAATAGAAAGTGACATATTACTATGATGAAGAATTTGGCACATTTAATTATTCAACAACTCATCCTATGAAGCCATTAAGAGTAGCCATAACCGATGATTTAGTTGGGCACTATGGATTAAAATAATATATGAATTGTATTGTAAGCATTTTAATTATATTTGATAGGATTAATCTTTTGTATAAACATATATAAAAAGAGTAGATGAAGATGTATTAACTTAATTTCACTCATATGAATATATAGATTTAATTAAGATAATTACCCCTGAAAACAAATGTCAATACGAAGATCAATTATATAGATGTAATTTAATCTTGAATTTTAGTTAATTTTATGGAGGATTGTCCAGTTTTAGATAGATTGTTCGATTTTTGTTTGTGTTAAACTTCTGGATCAGTGGGAGCAGCTTGCGTTATTGCAGATCAAAAAAGCAATATTGCTATTAATTGGAGTGGAGGATTACATCATGCCAAATAAAGTGAAGCAAGTGGATTTTGTTATGTAAATGATTGTGTGCTTGGAATTTTGGAATTATTAAAAACTTATTAGCGCGTACTTTATGTTGATATTGATATTCATCATGGAGATGGTGTTGAGGAAGCATTCTATTTAACCGATAGGGTGATGACATGTTCATTTCACAAATTTAAGGAGTACTTTCCAGGAACTGGACATATTGATGATATTGGACATGATAAAGGAAAATATTATGCAGTTAATTTTCCCTTAAATGAAGGCTTAAATGATGATTCAATATAACTTATATTCAGACCAGTCATTGATAAAATCATGGAAAATTTTAGACCTGATGTAGTTATGTTACAAGGAGGAACAGATAGTTTAAGTGGTGATAGGTTAGGATGCTTCAATCTCAGTATCAAAGGTATAAAAATAAAATCATAATAGGACATGGTACTTGCATAGAATATCTAAAGAAATTCAATGTTCCAATAATTATGGTAGGTGGAGGAGGATATACACTTAGAAATGTTCCTAGATGTTGGACTTATGAAACATCTCTTGCATTGAATGTGCCAATAGCTGACAACATTCCCGATGAATCTGATTACAAAATATATTTTGGACCAGAGTATAAATTACATTTACCTATTTCCAATATGGAGGAATAAAATTCAAAAGATTATTTGGAAAAAAACATGTAATTATCATAATTTATCTTTAAGTGTTCAAATTCTAGAAAATTTAAAATAAATAAATCCTGGTTGTGCATAGATTGACCATTATGCTATAGGAAAGGAAAGTAGATAGAAAGTTGATTATTAAGAATTATTTTCTGAATATAAGGATAACAAAGAAGAAATGCAAATAGAGTAAAATTAGGATCAATAAGAATGAATATATAATATTAGTCTAAGATATAATTATAATATAAATTTCTGTAAAATGGATAATTAAAATAATCATTTCTTTTTGCTGAATGGTCCTCTCTTTTATTATTATTATTATTATTATTATTATTACTATTATTATTTTTATTATTGTTGTTGTTATTATTATTGGGCTTTTTATTATTATTATTATTATTATTATTATTATTATTATTATTATTATTATTATTATTATTATTCAACTTTTGGAGGTTCTTATTATTATTAAGTCTATTTAGGTGGTTCATTTAATTATGGTTTTTCTTAGGCTTATTAAATTTTTTATCTTGCAATTTATTCAGTTTTATCTAAGCCGAGTTTTATTAATTCTTATTCATCAGCAGGAAGAACCTACAATATAAAAACTATAAATACATTTTATAAACCAGCATAATTTGCCAATTTTTAGGCTTTTGGCACAATATTGGATGAAAAGTCTTAAAAGTCTAAAATGTAATTTTAAATTAATCCTAGACTATCATTCCAAGCTCTTTTAGGGAATTTCTAAAATCCTTCTTATTGGAACAATCTAGCTGAATGATTGACAAAAACTTTGCTGAATGCTAATGGTGATGCATTATATAATTCCTCAACTAATTCAATTTCAGCAGTTGAATCTCCTTCAAAATAATCTTTGTATTAAAGGACTAAATAGATAACCTAATATTATTACATCCTTCTTTAGCTACAAGATTATAGTAATTCTTTTCAGCTTATAAGATTGCAAATTCATTATCAGAATTAACAGCATTTTAGAGATTTTTGAAGACGCTAATATATTCTGGATCTTTGGTCATTCTTGCTAAATGCCTTTCAATTAATCTTCTTTCTCTAACTTAATAATCTTTGGTGCAATCAAAGGCTAATCTATATTTGAATCTCCATAACTTCTTTTCGAGAAGAGAAGTTTGATCTTCTTCTGGATTATGAGTATAGGCTTCTTAGAAATCAAATCTAAGTGGGCTGTATTTGGGATCAACTTAAGCAACAGCTTCATCGATTCTTTATTCAACTTATTCATCATCTTTATATAATTCTTGATCAGTTTCAAAGTAATCATTATACAATTGCTCTTCTTCAGTGAGTCCTCCATAGAAATAAGTATAATTATTCTCCCATCTTTCCTTTTATCTTAATCTCATTCTTCTTTCTCTTCTTGCATGATTTGCAAAATCAAGATATTCTCTAACATGGAATCTGTTAACTTTTCTTTCTAATCTTTCTTAAATGGCTAAGACCTTTTCTGCTTCAATGACAGCTGCATAAGTAGCCTTTTACATAGGTAATTTGTATTTAGGATTTCTATAGACTCTTTCTTCATTATATCCTGCTTATTTTAATTATTAATCAATGTATTTTAATTTATCTTCACCATGTTAAAATCTCCACATTCTATAGGCTGGATCAACAAGTAATCTATCATGGACATCGTTATCCATTGTTACCATAATATTTTATTCGTATAATGCACTTTCAAATAAGGAAGCTTCCCTGTGAGTCCACATTTTCAGCATATTAATAGATTAAACATTTTCATTCTAAAATAATTGACTATATTTACATCCAATTCGAAAATATCAATAGGATGGAATGAATCTCTATAATAAGACATTTCCTCATCTTCTTATTATCTAAGTCTAACCAATTTGAAAACTTATCCACACATTGGGCATCTTTATAATGGACCTTCTCTAAGCATGAATAGATGAATTTCGTGTTGTTCATAATCATCTTCATTTTACAAACCTGTGCACCCAACATATCTAAATGGGGTATCTGCTGTAAAAATAACACAAGGATTGTCCACTGTACCAAAGTTAACAGTTTAGATGTTATCTAAGTTGTTATACACTTATAAATGGAATGGATTTCCTGAATAAGCAGCATAATATTCATGTAGCACTTCATCAAAAGCCTAATATGTTAAGTTAGGTGTCATTGAACTGTGAACACCATCCTATCTAACATAAGACTTAATATGTCTTATTGGAGCTGTTATCTTTGAGTTAAGCTATTAATCTTACCACACTTTTAAGTGTTTTGAATGTGTCTAACACATTGAATGTAGATGAGAATGACTTCTTGCTCACAAGCCTAAGCATGTTTAAATCTTTATTTTATTAATAAATATAGCATAAAATCATATTGTAAATAGACATGAGAAGGATAATTCTAATTACTAAAATTATTTTGTTTAAATTTATAAATATACTTTCAAACTCTTAAAATATGTTCTTAATTCTATTCATCTAACTATTTTTTTATAGATTTTTGTAAAATATTTAGGAACTCTTAAAATATTGAAATTTATTCTTAGAATTTTTTTCGATAAAAGTTATTCTTTACTAAATTTAGTAAAAATTGGCATATCTAAATTTTAAGGTAAAATCTGATTAAAATAGTTCAAAATTATACAAAATTATAAAAATAATGAGAACAATAAAAAAATTACATTTATTATCAATTAATCTTTGTTAAAGAGGAATTTTTATACAAAGTAATTCTAAATTTCTAATTATAAAGTTAATGAAAAATTATAAGAATTTATATAAATATTAAGAAATTTGATATATTTACTGCATAATAATAAAACAATTTAAAATTCAATATTTTTTCTACTTTGGTACGATAAATTTACCTTTCTTATTTTTAATTTTTAGATTTCCTTGCTCTTTATCTCTCACAAATGTATCGTTTGTTAATGGGGAATACTTTTTAGAAATATCTTTTAAGTATGCTTGCTAATTAATGTCATTTTAAATTTCATCTAAATTGTTTCTGAAATCTAATGATTATGCTAATTCATATTCTAAAATAATATTTTATTAAATTTACATTTTCTAGTCAATCCTTAATTTTAATAGATCTTTTCATAGTCAGTTTCTGTATTATTTGGCAATTGATCGATTAAATCTAAAAGCTCTTCTGCAATCTAACCATCGTTTTCTAGGGCCTAAAGCATTTCGACAGCTTTGTCTTAGGAGATTCCATTTTTTTACAAAAGTGTTACAAACTAAAACAATCTCATTCAAAAATTTACTTCTTTCTCCAGATTATGATATCCTATATCTTTAATAGAAAATGAATCAAGATCATATTTCACAAATGGTTTTTCACTTTTTACAATATATCTTTTCTTTGTTAAATTATCAATAACAAAGTCATATTTTTCTGATCCAATCGCAACAAAGTTATTCAAATCATTAACCATCTAATTAATATCAACATCATTATCAGTAACCTCGAAAGTTTCTGTTGTAATGCCATGTTTTTCTAATGAAATTAATTTTTATGTATATGATTATTTTGAAAACTCTTTAATTCTTGCAATTTAATCTTTGGTTATTTAACTCATTAAATGTTTTCTATTTGCCTCTTATTGTCGAACTAAATCGCGTGTTTCATCAGTAATATCAAATTCTTTAACATAATTAATGATTTAATCATTTAAGAATTCGTTTCCTTTATCATCTTTAGCAAGGGCTAAGCTGACTTTTAATTGATCTTTATGATTCAAAGGATGAATAGCAATTAAATTTTCATTTTAAGATTCACTTCCTAATAGCATTTATTATATATGTTCTAAAAATTCTTCGTGCTTTTATGTAGCTATTTTTTTTAGATAAATTGGATTTAATATTGTACTACTAAAATTACGTTTGTATTTTTTAAACTTTTTAGCCTTAGCTTCGATCTTTGCCATAGCTTCCTTTGAATCTCTATTTGCTTCTTCTTATACAAATTTTCCTTTTTTCTTAACTTCTGTAAATAATTCTCCAATTCTTTTAAATTACATATCTGATTCTGTTGCATACAAAGCGCCCATACTCAAAATTCTAGAGTTCTTTGCAACCTTCTTTTTCACTCTCATTTCCTTTTATGCATAATCACTCAGGACTCTTGTTTATAGCAGAGATAAAAGTGTGTCATCTGACTTTTCAACATTTTTTTCTAATCTTCTTTATGCTGCATCAGGTAAAAATAAAGTTTAATATTTTTTGACTAATTTATCTGCATATTCTGTTTCTCTCAATTTTATCTAATTTGCTCTTTCTTTTATTGCCTAAACATAATTTTGGTATTATTCATTATGAATACTCAAATCGAATTTTCTACCAGGTTTTGCATCAGGTACAACAGCCACACTATCTTCAAAAGATGCTAAGGATTCAGAAAAACTATTCTTCTCAACAAAATTTTTATATTCATCACTTTTATTTAATTCTGAATAAGCCTTTTATTTTACTTTTTCTTTCTTCTCCTCTAAATCTTTTTAAAATGTATTTTCATTTTGTTAGATAGCTTCAATTGTTTAATCTCTTACTTAAGAAATTTACTTTCTAATTTTTTCAAGTTATTTGAGATTATAAATTAAATCTACTTGATATAACTCCAAGTCTTCCCAAGATTTAATTGCTCTCAATTTTGGATATGCTAAATTTTCTATTCTAAATTTCCCACCATACTTCTCTTAATTGCTATGGGTAGTATTTTCAGGATAAAAATTAGGTGTATTCAAAAGAGGAAGTGGTAAAACAGCTAGATCTTAAGAACCTTCGGCATTAATAGCATATAAAGCTCTTTATGCCATAGCTTTACTTGAAAATGTGCATACACAGTATCCTCTATTCTTATAAGTTTTGGCATATAATTAATACTAAAGATTTTCTTTTGGAGTTTCCACATTGATTTAAGGGATCCATAACTTTTTGTAATCTTCTTTAATGTTGGTTGGAACTTTAAGACATTTAATTGTTTTTTGATTGAGCAATCTGAAAAGTCTAAATTAATCTTATTTTTAATCTTTTTATTATTGATACTCAAATAAGGTTAATTCAAGGTTTGGATCATAGTATTCAGGGACTAATATTTACAAATTATTTCTTACAATTTTTGTAAAGCTCTTCAAATTATTCAAAATTAGGATAAAATTCAATGTCTGTTTATCCTGTTTATACATTCAGAATTTCTAATTTACAAGGTTCTGTTAAAGTATGGATGATATCCTCATAAAGAGGAAGGTCAACATTTTGAATTTCCAAAGGAATTACAGCATTTAATACTCTTCCATATTACCCTATTGTGTGTAAGACTTCTTAAAGTGTGAGACTTTTATTAATATTTGTAATAACAAGTGTTCTATTGAATGGAGACTCTTCTCCAGTATTTTCAACGGATTTGCATTCCTGTAAAATTCCATTGAATTTAGTACGATGTAATAATGATTTGTACTATTCAGCTTAATTTTAAAAAGTGAGAGTGGCATAAGCATTTATATTAAGAGAGCAAGTGTGAAGCTCAACTTAAACCTATTATTACGTTTAAGAGTAAACAAAATCCTATATTTCTTAGATTGTCACATTAATTGGAAGATTTATCAATAACAATTAATTTTCTGTTAGATTATCGCAAGTGAGTTTAGGTTTGTATGATTACATAGCATCGATGGTAAAAACATCATCTTCTTCGATTTCTTTTAAAGCAAATTTTTAATGTTTTAAGGATTCTGTTTCTCTAATATATTTGAGTTGATCAAAAGTGGCAAATATCCTATCAGTTTATTTAAACTCAGGATGTTCAGGGGAGAGAACTTAAATCTCAGATGGCTCCTAATGATGAGAAATATAGTCCAATTAAATGGATGAGAGCTAGTACTTTTCATAATTAGGTCCTAGCATTTGTTGTACTTTGGGCTTGGGATTTTGGTATTTTAACAAGTTTATCTGGTGATTGTAGTCAAGAAGATCGACTATTGGCCATTTGGAGAAGTGATACACTCTCTTAAATTTAAGCATAAATTATTTGTGGATATATAACTCAAATATTAAACTTGAATAACTTGACAGACAAATCTGAACTAGCTGTGCATAAGATTCCGTCGTAATACTTAATTTTGTATATACGATCATTATGAACAGGTATCTCTGAAATCACTCTTCTTAAATTAAGATTAATGATTTATAGATATCCTTGTTCATCTCCCCCCACAATGAGTTCTTCATTAATAAATTATAATGATTCTAATTCCGCTCTTTCTAATTGCTAAGTATTATTACAAAATTTTACTATAAAATAAAGTAATTTAAGGTTAATATCCCATATGTTGACTTTTCGATCATCTCCACAGGAATAAATGTTAAAATTTATCAAGATAGAATTAACACAACCAGAATGTTTTTTTTACTTATTTTCTATTTTCATTTTGTTAAGAGACCATTCAATCAATTAACCACCTTCATCTCCTGAAACAATTAAGTTATTTTTGCTAGCTAAGGTATATACACAGTTTTCATGTCCTTGTAATACTGTTAGAGCATTATTTTATGATGGATTCCATAAACGCAAAGTTCCATCAGTAGAACAAGTTATAAGATAATTGAATTAATCATTATATACAATTCTTACTACATAAGATTCGTGTCCTCTTAAAGTATTGATACATTCCCAAAGAGTAGATTGATATCCATTTCCTGATTGATTTTAGAGTAATTGAGAATAAATTTTAATAGTCTTATCATCTGAGCAACTAGCAAATTTATTATCAGGGATTAGTGTGAGATCTTAGACCCAATTGATATGATCTCTCAAAGTTTATATACATTACAAAGTATTCTAGTTCCATATCTTAATAGTTTTATCCCTTGATGACGTTGCATAATCTCCATTATGAAGTTTGATCACACATCTAACTACATTTTCGTGTCCATTAATAGTAGCTAATAACTAAACATAATCTTCTTATTAATGCTCACTAGCCTTACGAGTTTTGATATCTAAAAGGAGTTCAGCTTCAATTTTTAGTTTATCTACCTATTATTTTAGTTTCTCGTTGAGTATAATTAACTTTGTTAATATATTATCTTCATCATATGACAGTTATAACTATCCTTCAAAGAAGATTCTAGGATTAAGGTAGTAGAGTTTGAGTATTGGGATATGCTGAAAGTAATTGCTTTCGTTAATATTAATTAAAGTTTGGTAATATTAGTTGAGTTCATCAATATTTATCTTTTCTATCAAATATTACTTTATATCATATTCTAATTAATTAAAGATTTGATGAATTTACTATCTCATCTCTTAAATATTTTTAAACACAATATCAAACTTATCTTTTTATTTTTCTACCTTGTAATCCATCTTAATCTTAGATTAAACCTCTTTAAACAACTAATAAATTGTAATCTCCTTGTGAGAAGAGTTATGGCTGGAAAGACAAGACTGACACAATTTCAATTGATCACAACTATCTTTAGATTATTGAAAAAAATACTTGATAAACAAACTTTTATAATTTCCTTATTATGACGAATACATTATTATGGTTCATTTTCTGTATCAGTGATGTCTAAATCTTTGAATGAATGCATTTAATTTTATTTAGAATCTATTTTATTATAATTATCATTTATTTGCGGGTGTGACAAAAGTCTTTGATATTCGCAATAAATCGCATTCTTTTCTTGTTGTTTCTTAAATAATGTTGAAAAATGTATTTTCCATAATCAAATCAGTTAATTCTATAAACTCATCTTCCAAAAACATAGTCTTATAATCTTTGTAATCCCTTTAAATTGATCTAATAATATGATAAAATATTGTACAAATCTTCCTGCTTCACATCATCACCTTCCTATAATTATTCTTCAGGTTAATAAAGAGTAATTGGTTATTAATCCAAGGCTCTTAAAATTTAATCAGTATGCGAATCAGTTAAAATTTCTGTGATAATCTATCCTAATAATTATTAGAATGGATGAGCCATAGCATTATGAATGGGTGGTGGAGGTTATTTGAATGAATTTACTAATTCTACATTCAAACTTGATTTCTTTTTTATTCTCAAAAACAGTGTTTCCTTATCGACTGTTATTCCCTATGAATTTTAACTAACTTGAGAAGTATTTATTTGTTAGTTTTTATTTTCCCAACTTATTGTGCATTCACATTCTCCCTCATAAACAGATGGAGTTGAAGCAGTTGTTAATGTCAATTTAAGCTCTGTAAATTATTTTGGATCTATTTCTCCTTAAATAGGCTCTATCAAAAATTCATCACCACAACACAAACCTGGTCTATTATTTGAAAGTGTAAATTATGAGACACCAAAATCAAATGTAAATTTACGATCACTTGATTAATTGTATAAAATTATCATTCTATGGGCTGATTTTAATGGCAATAATTCTCCAAAATCTATCTCTTCCAAAGAAAAGAATACCTTTGAACCTATTGGAGATTAATGTGATCTTTATCTAGGAATTTCTACAGTCTATTATTAGATCTATTTTTTCGGTTGATTTGCATATCCAGTTCCTTATATGGCTAACTTCACAGGTTAAATTACTTTCACCATATCAGAAACTTCAACTAACAATTCTAAATTATATGACTTCTATTCTAATGGCCTAAAGAGACAATACAAATATTATTTCTCATTTGGCAATAATGAACCTTAAGGATTTTGAATATCAAATACATTAAATTAAGAATCAATAATCTCACCATCTATATCAATTTCTTTTACTATTGTTTTATATTATATTTTTGAACTTCCTACGTTTTATATTTCAATAGGGTATTTAACTGGTTACAACAAACCTACTGGAGTATCTGGCAATTCATAAGAATTTTTCTTTACTGCTAATCTACCTTCTAATGGTGCTAAAGTGGTCCCTTTTAAATTTAGTACTAAAGGTTTGCCATTCAAAATTTATAAAACCACTCTTAGAAAATGACTTTCATTAGATATTCCTTTTTATTTTAATTCCTCATCTAAATTGCAAGGAGTGTAAATAAGTTCAATATCTTTAAAGCATTTTGGTGGTATTACACCACTTTTAGGCCTGATTTAAAAAATATTCTTCTCTAATATAGCTTTCTCAAAAGTGTCTTCTTCTGAAGGTTCTCCTGGATCTGCCCATGGTTCTAATTCAATTTAATGATCAGATGGTAATTTAAATTACCATTCTAAATCAGTACCACCAATATTTTATATAGTAATTACAATCTTTCTTGATTTCACTTATGGTTTTGACGGCAAATAACCAAAGTTCCAATCATAACTTCTTAATCTCTTTTGTAACTATTATGCTTAATCAAATGTTAATTATTCTATTTATAAGAATTTCTATTCATCTTCATTTAGATCTTTTCCTAATTCTGTATTTATTTAATTGATTTAAAAGTTTTCCCACAATGTAGCAACACTAATTGAATCATTTCTTACATCTGCTATCTTTAATAAGGGATAACTCCCTTTAGCTTTGATTTCTAATTTACATTTTTAGGAAACTATTTTTTTATTCTAAAAATTTGGACCTTTGGGAGCTTTTGGATTTTTTTCAGTTGCGATAACATCTAAAACTAGATCGAATTCACAAACCTCAATCGGATTAAACATTATTCCTATATCTAATTTAGAGTTGGCTGCAATAATTCCATTCTATAAATCCAAAGTAAAAGATCTGTTTATGAGACTAATCATTTTCTGATCAAACTTATCTTTTTCTTTGCTTTTTGGTCTTAACACTAATTCAATATAAAATGTGCATGGTTTTTTATTAATTAAAGTTGCATATTTTTTTGTGTTGAAATTAACCTTAATTATATTGAAGTCAATTTGATCAACATTTAATTCAAGACTACCATCAGCACCTTATCCAAATATTTCGAATTAATATGACAATTCTATAGGTTTCCTTTATTCAAGGGGAAAATCATAATTTCCTGACCCTGGGATGTGATAACCAATAAGATTTTAGTTATCTGCCAATATTTCAGTGGCTGTCATGGGCACCTTGATTTTGTACTTTTTATTCCTTTTATAAGGAATGAATTGACAATCTAAATGAAGAACTTCATTAGGTTTTATTTAACCAGATGGAGGTTCTATGTATAACTCATTTTAATTCTTTTCTGGAACATCAATTGAATAGCTCATAGGTACTCTTGATTCATTATGAACAGTTATTTTTTATCTGGAGTAAACTCCTACAAAAGATGGAGGAAAAAATACTTTCCCATCATTTTGCAATTTAAGAGAAGGAGTAGAACAGTATCCAATGGCTTATAAAGTAATTTAATTGGAAGATTAATGGTTCATATGACAAACAAGGGTCTTATTATAAGCCTTATTTTCTATGGGAACAAATTCAACAATTAATATTTAAGAGGATTTTCCAAATATTAATCCTTAATTAGGATAGACTCTAAAAGTTTTGGTTGGATCTGGGCTAAAATTAAAATAAATAGGAGTATCGGATTTATTGATAAATTCAACTGTTTAATATACTGATTCTTCAATAGTACATGGAGGAAAGTATAATTTATTAGAAGGTCTAAGTTCTATAATTGGAATATATGGTTAAGAATTAATTCCAAATGAATGTCCTACACATCCAATTTATCCACTAAATGTTGGAATCATTTCTTTGGAAGTTAAGTCAACAGTGTTTTTTTAACTTGTTATACCTGTTTATGATAATTTCAAATTTGGATTATTGCCAAATGATTCATTTAGAATTGAACCTTTACTATTTTTGACTTATTCAAGAATTTTTTTGGTAAGTTTTGGATTATACTTAATTGCAAAAAATTAAATATATTGAAAGTAATAATATGAGGATTTTGTTGGTCTAAAACTAACTTGAAATCTGCACTTTGAATTTGCTTAAACTGATTAAGTTTCTGGAGAAATTGTAAAAACAGGTATCTTCTCTCCACTTATTGTTGGATGGGTTTAGATAGTCCAAAATATAGTCAATTTACAATTAAGTCTGTTATGTAATTCCAAATCTCTAGCACTGCTTTGTTATTAACATTCTACATAACCAAAATCTATAAAATCTTCTGAAAACTTAATTAATCTATAATCAGAAGATGGAGGAAGCATTATTTCTTTAAATAAAACAGTTTAATTAGGATTTTCTTGCCATTCTCCCTAAAGATTACTTTAATTTTATTAATTGATTTTCATTAAATATGAATTTTCCATATATCTAAAATCTACCTCACTTAGTTTTCCTTGGATTACTCTTCTTCTAAAATTATCAATATGTTATTAAAGTAATGGTATAGGTTTTATTAAAAGGTCATAGCAAGTGCCAATCAGATCGACAAATTTAATTTGATTACTTGCAATACAATAAACCCGTTCATAATAATTTATTGTATTTTTTGGAGTGAAGGAGATAATTATTCTATCAAAGCTTTTCCCTTATATTTATCCTCTTATTTTATTAAATGCAAAAATATTATTCAGATCAGTATAAAATTAATAAGTAGTTGGGAGATCAGAATCGTTATGAATTGTCAATAATTTGGTTGCTTGATTGCCTATTTTAATTTCTCCAAAATTTATAGATTTTTCACTTAAATAAACAGCATGTTCTACTGCCTATCCTACACACTCAAAAGTTAATTCATTTCCTCCTTAACAGATAACTTTAAACCTTATAACAGATACATTGAGTATTTTTGGTTAATAGGTGACTTTTATTAAAAAAGTACTTTTTTAAGGAATAGTGCCAGAATAATAATCTAATGTAAATGCATTATCCTTAAATTCATCGTCAATAATTTTTTAAATTTAAAATTGGGCTGTAACTTCTGATTAGTTTTTGATTGTGATTTCTTTAGATACCGTTTTCCCTATAAGTAAGGATTCAAAATTAAGTTTTTTTGTATTTAATTGTAAAAATGGATATTTCCCTATGCCCGATACTTTAATGACTCTTGGTTGTTCATATTAAATATGCAAAATTATAGATGCTACAACAACTTCAGCCTGAACTGGAGCATATGTTAATGTAAAATTAATTCTTGCTCCAGGAGCTAATTATCCCCTAGAAATTGAATGTTTTATTTACCTATCAGGAGTAATATTGAATTTTTAGAATTCGAAATGAAACTACACAGGATACTCATTTGGATTTTCCATCATAAAAGTTAAATTAGATGATAATGTCACTGCTGTAAATCCAATATCCAGAGCAAGTGGAATATTTGTCTATATCATTTAATGTTCTGCTTATTTTTTTTCATTATTTTTACAATTATATAAATTAATTGTCATTTTATTTCATTTCATTTTCTAAAATTTCCTAAATATGAGCAATTGTTCAGAAACTGAATTGATAATTCAATTTTTAAAGAATATATATATATATAAATTACAAAATTAAAGATATAATAATTTTTTTATTATACATGAGAGAGGATTGTTTAATTATCATCATCTAATATCCAATCTAATAGAATCCAGTTTAGATTGATTAATAAAGTTCAAATTTTTACTTTTTGAAGGAAACAACTTCCAAAATCTAAGAGTTTCATCTCCACTTCCTGTTACAATATTTTCTCCATCTGGACTTAATGATAAATAAAGAACTCTAAAAGAATGACCATATAAAGTAGCAATCCTTTCTATTTTAGGCATCTTCCAAACAGCAACTTAATTAAGAGAATAACTAGATATAAATAAATTGATACCCATGTGAAGTAACTAATTCATTTGTGTTAGTAGACCATTTCATATTGCAAATTTAACTACCAGTATCTACACTATTTTAGAGTTGCCCGTTTGATGTATTCCAAAATTTTAGACATTTATCTGTTGTTCCACCTCCACTACATAAAATATTAGTTTGATGAGGAGACCATGCTAAAGCCTTAACTGCTGCAACATGTTCTTTAAATACATACATTGATTAATTTGGCATTTTTATTGATTGTATCATTACATTATTATCATTACCTCCAGAAGCCAAAAATTATTCATTTGGACTCCATTGTAATCCACAAACTTCTTATTTGTGACTTTAAAATGAAATTTCATAGTCATTATTAGTTCTTATGTCTTAATACAATATACTCTTATCTCTACTTCCACTTGTTATATTACATCCATTCCAATCTAAACAACCTACTCTCATACTATGATTCTCATATGTTTTTAGTATCTTTGCTTTAACAATATCATATATTCTGACTACTCCTGTATCATCTCCAATAGCTATGATCTCACTTCTGTCGCACCATTTAACACTGCTAACACAAACTGGAGCTTCTATTTCTAACAATTAAGTTGTTTCATTTGTTATTGCATTCCAAGTATAAACTGAATTGCCTAGACCAACTCCTATCTAATTGTTCATACTCCAATCAACCAGTTGATAATAAAAATCATCTTTCAATTTTGGAGCATCTAAAATTTTATAAGGTGTCTTTGCTATTTTTCTTACTGGAGAAGGACATTCATTCTCAAATATATATGGTTTATATTTGGATGGTTGCCTTTGATAGACAAATAAGCTTGATTAAGATTTGTTTTCCATTAATTTTTATTTTAATAAACTATTGTATTTTGCTTAACTATTCTCTACTCTCAACTATTCATTAAGATCAAGTTCTTTTAAGGATTCATTCTTCTGATCCTCTACCATATGAATTTGATAATCACTTAAATTGACTTTCTCTGGAACTAATCTGACATTCTTAGATACTCATACCTATCAAAATGCTTACCCTTTGAAGTCGATCGTTGTCTTAACATTAATATATTAACGGATATATTTTATATATATTTTTAATTTGATTATATATATTTATAACCATCTGTAAATTAGTTAAAAATTCAATATGTTTTCTAAACATTATCATTCACAATATAAAAATATTCTCTTTGTTCAATAATATGTAGTTCTTTAATTCATACACTGATCTTAATTATTTTTAATATAAATTTTATTTTCTTATCTAAAATAAAATTAGCTATCAAGAATGTAAGATTAAAAAGAAACTAAAGTGAGCTCAAGAAAGTCAATTTTTCTAATGTTTTCTTAAAGACATAAACCCAGAAATGCATCATTAGCAATTTAATAAGAAAAAATTATTAAAAAATAAGTTCAATTAAGTAAAAAAGATTGTAAAGCAAGATATTTAACACCTAAAAAATTAAATTAATCATTTTAAGCTAGATTATTAGATCTTCCAATAATTTCTTAAAGCCCTAAAAATTAATTTAATGTTACCTAAATATTTGCACATATTGATGAAAAATCGAAAACCCAATGTTATTCTAATTGGGATTAAAAATTTGATTCCTTATTGTGTGGAACACTGAGAACTTTCAATTTAACAAAAGAATAAAAATTATTCAATAAATCATTTAGTTTAGAAGAATAATAGGAAATGATTTAAACATTTAAATAAAAACCCCCTTTCCAAACTGTAAAAAAGTCAAGACTTAGATAAGTAAAATAGAAAGATTATGATAAAGATTTTCTTATCGAAGATATTTCATAGTATTTTAATAAAATTTGAGATTGATCAAATTCTATTTTTATTTAAAATAAATCATCCCTTTATTTTCATGCCATTAAAACATATTTAAAGTTTTTTTAATATGATTTTGCTTACCTAACACTTATCTGATTAGTTCAACTTCAAATTTTGTCTAATAAAAATGTTGCTCATATATTATTTTTAAAAATAAAAAAGCAAAAAATAATAATAAACATCTAATGATTTTTTCTCATTTTCTAATCATTTGAGAATTATTAACATTTTATTATTTTTCTAAAATTTAATTTATTTTTCATGTTGATAAATATTTTAAATGGATTAAGTTAATTAAAGATCTAAGAAAATTAGTGAAGAGTTTGGTTTAAATCCATTTTGTAAACTATTACAAATCTTAAAGTCTACTATAAAATAAATTTCAGATATAGATTAACAAAGAAATAATTTTTATCAAATTTTAAATTTATTCAACTATTTTTTCAGGTGTAATTTGTAATTTGTAAAGATATGTAAATATTCTTTTGAATTACATAAAGATTCTAAATTTAAATAAAAATTTATATTTCGAATTTCATTTTATTTTATATTCAAAATTCGTAATTTAATCAAATAATTTATTATATTTTATTTTTTTATTTATATTGCAATAATGCGTGTTTTCGTAATTGGAGTTGGAATGACGAAATTTATCAAACCTGGAAAAGATGATAATCCAGATTATCCAATCATGGCAGCTTAAGCAACAAGAAGAGCTCTTCATGATTCAGGTCTAACTTTTAAAGATGTTAAAATGGCTGCTGTAGGATATGTTTATGGAGATTCAACATGTGGGTAGAGAGCAGTTTACGAAGTGGGCATGACTGGTATACCTATTTATAATGTAAACAATAACTGTTCTACTGGATCTTCAGCTTTACATCTAGCCCAATAATTTATTACTGGAGGTCTTTATGATTGTGCTCTTGCATTAGGTTTTGAAAAAATGGAGAAAGGTGAATTTAAATATATTTTTTAGGGTCTTTGACTTTAAAATTCCCAGATAGAACTTAACCTGTTGATAAATTAGTAAATTATTCTGAGGAATGGTCTACAGAAAAATCCAAAGGACCATGGGCACCAAAGATTTTTGGTAATGCAGGAGTAGAACATATGTAAAAATATGGAACTAAAGCTGAACATTTTGCAAAAATAGCATTTAAAAATCATTTACATTCAACTAGAAATCCTTATAGTTAATTTAGAGATAAATATACTCTTGAAGAAATAATAAAATCTCCTAAAATCCATGGTCCATTGACAAAACTATAATGTTGTCCAACATCTGATGGTGCAGCTGCAGCAATTTTATGCAATGAAAAGTTTATGATAGAACATAATCTACAAGATTAAGCAGTAGAAATAGTAGGATGTGCTTTAACAACAGATAATGAATCTACATTTTCATAAAAGTCATTAATGAATTTGGCTGGATATGATATGAGTAGAAGAGCAGCAGAATAAGTTTATAAATAAACAGGAGTAAATCCAAAATAAATTGGAGCTGTTGAATTACATGATTGTTTTTCAGCAAATGAATTAATTACATATGAAGCACTTGGATTATGTGAAACAGGCAAAGCAGGAGAATTTATAGATAAAGGAGAAAATACATATGGAGGAAGAGTTGTTGTCAATGTAAAAATGATTATAAATTAATAGCCTTCTGGTGGTTTGATTTCAAAGGGACATCCTTTAGGAGCAACTGGATTAGCATAATGTGCAGAATTATGTTGGTAATTAAGAGGTATGGCTGAAGATAGATAAATTAAAAATTTAAATTATGCTTTATAACACAATATTGGATTGGGTGGAGCTTGTGTTGTGATTTTGTATAAGAAATATAATTAGAAAAATGGAAAGGTTAGGGTAGATTAATCTGCTAATCCTGATGTTTTAGAAAAGATAGAAGCTTAAAAACAATAGGAAAGACCTAGATTATGAAATATATAATATTATAAAATAATTATAATATGAAATTTGATATCTTATTAGTCATTGTAATATTGACTATGACTTCGTATGCTTAAGATGATGAAGATTTCATAGTAGATTCAAATAGTGGTTATGATGAGACAGCTGCTACAAGATATTGGTATTTCTGTGCTGCTAGTTACTGTAATCCTAATGTTATTTTAAATTGGTCATGTGCTACACCTTGTAGCAAGACACCTTATATGGAAGATGTTGAATTATTTGTTAATTCTACAAATGAAAATGCTGGGTTTTCAGGATATGATCCAAAACATAATGAAATAATGATTGTTTTCAGAGGAACTCTTCCTTGGTCAATTAAAAATTGGTTTGAAGATCTTAATTTTATTAAAACTTCTTATCCATACTGCACTAACAATTGTCAAGTTCATCGGTTATTATCTAATATTAATATTTAGGGGATTCTATTACTCTTATTTGGGTATCCAAGACTAAGTACTAAATGCAGCAAAGAGATTAACGAATAAGTATCCAAATGCAAAATTTGTTGTCACTGGACATAGTTTAGGTGGAGCTCTTGCTACTCATGCTTTAGTCACTTTAACGCTAAATGGATTTAAAATAGATCATTATTATTCTTATGGATCACCAAGAGTCGGAGATTCTGCATTCTTTAACTTTGTCAAATCAATTTATCCTGCTGCTAAATTTAGAGTAACTCATGATCATGATCCAGTTCCTCATCTTCCTATGGAAATCTAAGGATTTCACCATATTAATACCGAAGCCTATTATAAGGATTTTCTTATCTTCCATAAAGAGTATTATAAATAAATTTACTGATAGTGTTAAAATTTGCAATGATGAAAAAAAAGAAGATTCAAGATGTTCAAATCAAAATCTAGTTAACTTAAATGTTGATGATCATTGCACTTATCTAGGTTACAATTTAGCAATAGGTGTACTTATATGCTAATGATTTAAATCATACAAAAAATATTATTATATAGTAAATTTAATCAAAAAAGTTAGTCACTTTGTGTATGCCTTTTTTATTTCCTTCTATTAAGTAAGCTATTTTATTCTAAATTATTTAATAAAGGAACTTAAACATATTTATTATCATCTTCAATCAAATAAAATAATTTCCCATCTTTATTTCGAAATAGTTTCTTTTTAATCTCCTCTGGTAAACTTGATGAAGTTTTTATTTTCAATCTTTTCTATTTCATTTATATTGGTTAATTAATTTCCTCTGCCTAGTTAGAAGAACCACAACCCATCTATTTTATGAATTAATTTAACTCTTTGATTAAATATATTATAACTTTCATAAAATTGTTAAAAGAAGAGACATTTATTTACTAAATTCATTTTATTTCAATTAAGTTAATCAAAAATATTTCTATGCTAAAGAATACTATATAATATTAGATAATTTACATTAAAACTTTGAAAAAATAAAATGAATAATATTTTTACATTAATTAACAATAATTTGATATTTAATTTTTATTTTGTATATAATATATTGGAACTTGATTTTATATATTTAATACGAATTCACTATTATCAAATCTAATAACCGAATTAAGTATTTTATCTAAAATATATGTCTCTCAATAAGAAAAAATAGAAATTATTTTAGGAGGATATAAATTCAAACTGAATATAATTTTATATATAAAATCTGTAATAATATTAAAGTAGAATATTAATGAATTAGAAATAATAAGTATCATTTTTAGGAATGATGAGTTTAATTTGTTTATTATAACAAGCTGGCTACAAACTTAATTAAAGCTTTTTTTTGAGATAAATTTTAATTTGTCTCGTCATTTAAATTCTATAATCTTATTTAATTTAAAAGATCACTTTATTCTCTAAAGTAGAATTTTTGTTAATACTAAATTTCTTCAAGTTTTTTACATAAAGCACTTTTTGAGTATTAACTTTTTGATATGACATCCCCAAAGTTCACAATTTAGGCTTACAATTAACTAAATAAATCTTTTCTCTTCGAAATTTAATTAGTAAATTTAAAAATTTCTTTATCTAAATTATTTCCCATTTACTTAATATATATTTTGGCTAATAACATAATTTTAAGTAAAGGTTGAAACATTAGTGTTACTATGATCATTGAAATAAAAATGATTAAAAATGACATTAACATTTGTATATTATTAGTTAATTTTAACAACTCAGACATGCTGCTTTGCATAATTTCAAACTTAGTTTACAAGTTATTCTCAAAGCTAGAATTAGTAAAACTAAATTTTAAATTAATTTTTACATCATAAGAGTAAAATTTCCTGGGATCAATTTGGCTACTATTTTGATTGGTTCTTTGTATATTGAATTGTATCTACATAAAACTTTAATTTCGTAAATTTAACAATTTGAATTAATGTTATTTCCATTAGCTAAATTTTAAATTTGAATCCAATCTGTTTGATTAAAACCAGTTTTGTTCTCTTCATAAATAAAATTCAATTCCTTTGCTGATAGATTAAGATCTACATTTCTATAAATAATTTATCCATATTAATTTAGTAGATAGGTATTAGCTTTGATTAATTTCATATTCCAATCTTCCGCATCCATATCTGTTCCAGCAATTGCATCTAATTAATTATTTATTTTGTTTTCCAAAGAATAACTTATAGTTTATTTATAAATGGAAGCAATTCCAGAAAAGTAAAGTAAAGAAAAAAAATATTTCTAATCAGGAGTTTGATTGTATAATAACATATGATTAGAAAACCAATTAATCTTAGCAGGCTAATAAGACCAATTATAGATAACTTAAGGATACATGTATCCAAATGATATATTACCTGTTGCAACAAAGAAAATTCTATTTTTTTGTAAGGTATTGAAGGAAAATATAAATTCAGTAAGCATTCTTTCTAATTTTTGGAGTTCTTAGTACTAATTTGGTTAAGGAATTATGTTTCCTCCTTAACACAAAAAGCAAGTAAAACATGGTTGAGGAATTTTAAATAAAGAATCGATTTTATCAATTGGTTCACATGGCAAAGAATCCCGAAAATTAGATGATATTTTTATGTTGTCTAAGTTTTTGTAAAAGGTGGCTACGCTAGTTAATAGTTATATTCCTTGATAAATTTAAAAAGTACTTGATTATTATTTGGAGATGATGTAATCCTTAAGCTAGGGCAATAAATTAGATAGGGATGTTCTATCCTATTTTTATAATACCACTCTTGAGGAATTTTGATATATTTCGAGTACTATTTTTCTTTGCACTTCATAGCAACATGCAAGTAATAAAAAGCTGATTATGAGCACTAAAATCTTAATCAAAAAAATTTAGTTTCTCATTCTAAGTTATGAAAATATTTTCCTAAAACAAATCCAAATCGACATCAATCAAACTTTATATTTTTATTATTAATATTACATTGATGATTAAATCCCTATAAAATATAAAAAAAAATCACATTTTCTAATTATAATTTGGTAACATGTATTAAATCTACAATTAATTTTTAAGAAGTTGAATTAAAATAAAATAAATCAGTGTAAGTTTAGTGGTTAAAAAAATTTTTATGTCAATGTAATAAATAAATTAATATATAATTTATATTTACATATATATATATAATGAGTGAAAAATAAGAATCACCATCTAAAAAGAAAATAAACAAAATGTTTATTAATAAATAATTTTCAACTGAGAAATTTTAAACTAAAAATTATTAACCTTCTAGATTTGTTGTAGCTGAAAGATTATAACCAATTACGTAACATAAATCATATAATTTAGATATAATGCACAAGAAATATTGAGCGAGTTTCAAACCAAAATAGAAAATACAACATTTAATCTAAACTAATTAAAAAATATTCAACCTACTCAATAAAGAGTTATCAAGGTAATATAATTAATGTTATTTGCTAGCCAAAAGAATATAAAAAGAAACCTCTCAGAAGATAAGAAAATGATATGTAAATGTACAAAGACATATTTGTTCAACCAAAGACAGATACTTTATAAGAGTTAAAAGAAAAAGAAAAGGATTTTGAAGCTCTTTTTCATAAAGGTTAAGGAAAATAATATGATAAAATTCTCAATATAAAGGAAGATGAAGAAAAACTTGCAAAAACAATCTTGGGCTCCTTACTAAATGAATAACTAAAGAAATCTGCAGCTCCAATAGATAATATTGATTTGAAAAAAGAGATTGATAAAGTAGTTATAATGGATTTGCCAGTGTAATAAGAAACAAATTTTTAATTTTTCGATCAATAAATATCAGTATAACCTCCTGATCTTCCTAATGCTAGCATTGCTTCTCCTTTAACTCCAGGTAATGGATATGCACCTTCTATTCCTTACACAAATAATATTAAAGAAAATAATAGAACGAGCATAAAGGATTTATTAGTTAGAGCTAAAGCTGGTATGTAGGCAGGCGATATATAGAAGGAAGCACATTTATCTTTTTATTTGGGAATGGTTTATGAAAGTAGTAAAAATCATAATGAGGCTGTTAGATTTTACAAAAAGTTCGTAGCTTGTGCAAAATTAATGGAGGATAAAATTGGTATGGCATTAGGAACAAATAGAGTAGGGTTTAATTATTACAATGCTGGAAATTATGTTAAATCTATAGAGTTTCATAAACAGAATATTGAATATTCTGATTAAGAAAATCTTTTTACTGGTTTTTATAATATGGGATTAGCATAAAGAAGATTAAGAAATTATGAAGACTCTATTGATTTATTTTAAGAATCTTTGGAATGGGCTTAGAAAAGAGATGAAGCAGAATCTTAATGCATTTCATTTGGATAATTAGGGATTGTTTATTTGGAAATTAAATAATATTAATTAGCATATGAGAATTTTTAAGTATTTATTATAAATTAAATATGACAGAATTGTTATGAATTAGCCAGAAGATTAAAAAATAATAAACTATAATTGGAGTGTCTATTAAATTTAATTAAAATATCTGGGTATTTGCAGATTCCTATTCAAAATTAAATCGAAATTTTAAGAAATGCCATTAAAGTATATAATATTTCAAAAATATTATTAGTGTGCCAATTATTTAAATGAAAAATCAATAGCTACATTATGTTTATGTAATTTGGGTGTTTTAGAATCAAAACCTTAAGAATCAATTGAAAGTTATGATGATTTAGAATTTGAATAGTTTTGATGAATCATATTATTTATTTATTAATTATTTATTAAAATACAATGAAACAATTTCCAAATAAAATTTCTGCTGAAGATTGGCATCATAATTAAAATAATATTGTTATTCCAAAAGCCAAAATGAATGACCTAGTTCTCAACTTTTTCATTGTTGAAGGGTATAGAGATGCAGCAATAGAATTTTCTAAAGAGGCTGGAATCAATTGTATTTTTTTAAATTTTTAATTGTAAAGTTTCAAACAAAGAATTTGACAAAATGATTGAGAGAATAGAAATTAAAAAACATATTTTAAATGGAGAGATTGATTCAGCTTTATAAAAAGTATCACTTAGCAATAATAAATTAATTCTTTTTAAACTGAAAATTCAAAAGTTAATAGAACTTATTAAAATCAACGAATTAGACTAGGCAGTTTAATATGCTTAAAATCAAATTATAGAACACCTAAAAGATTAGGTAAAAAAATATTGATTTTTATATCTAGCCTCATCTAATAGATGAAATTGAAAAAGCGATGTCTTTATTAGCTTATAAGGATCTTAATAAATGTCCATTAAATCATTTAACATAAAATTCTTAGAGAATTAAAGTAGCAAGCGAAGTTAACTAATAATTATTTTAAGACTCTTAAGGAAATGAATAAGCTAAAATAACAATACTAATGAAAATATTATAATCGGCATAGCAAATATTGAATTCTAAACTTTAATATCCTTAATTAATAGAAATATCTAAAGGATAATTCTCAAAAGAATAATGACTAAATATAAACAAATATATTGTTTTTAATTTTTAATATCTTCTAATTCTCATAATTAAGGAAATCTAAGTTTGAATAAGCTCATGGCAACATTAGAAATTTCTTTGGCTCTATCATTCAACCAATCCATTTGGTCTTATGTTTATGCAACTTCAGCAAATTTTCTTGCAAATCTAATTTTCGTAAATGATTCAATTTCATTAAATTTAACCTAATTCACATTATGTAATACCAACTCTTCATAATAATTATAGATATCTTAGGCTGAATAATTATTTTAAAGAACATGATCAAATCTCTTGATTGGACTGACATATTTTCTAATAATTTCTTCAAACTTCATTTTATTTATTAAAAAAATAATATAATTTAGTTAATTTATTCTAAAATCTCAAACTCTTGTATTTAATGAATTAAAAACTATATATAATATATATATTATCTACTAAAATAATTTTTTATTTTTATTGTACATAATCCTATATATCCATATCCAAAATTCTTTTTAATGATAAATAGATAAAATATTTTATCTTAAAAAGTATTTTGGTATTAAATTAATAATCATAAAGAATATGATTAATTAAATATTATAATATTTAAATAAAGTGAATTAAAATTTAAATAAATCAAATGAACTCCTCTATTTTAGTTAAAACTATTTTAGTGAATTGATTATTTTAATTAAAGTGTTAAAAAATAGATTAGGCCTATTGTTATAATATATATATTTTACATCAATTAATATATTGACTCCTGTCATATCATATGGGGATATTTTCATAACTTATTTCATTAATTAAAGAGGTTCATTTCCTTGATACATTTTGAATATATCAACTGTTATCTTTTCATCTTAATCTAATGATTTAACATATAATAATAAGCTTTATTCTAATTATTGAATATCTTAGCTGTTTTCAAAAATTTTTAATATTTTTTTATTAAATTAAAACAAAGCACGAATGATATCATAAATTTATAAACGATTAATTTAATCTAATTACATTATTAAATCTGTGTAATTGGTGAATAACTCAGTTAAAAGAGGTCGTAAAAGGCCTTATTTCATAAAAAAATAGCCTTTCAAAGGATGTTTATCTTAATTAAACCATTCTAATAATTCTTCTTCAGCTTAATCAATATGAATTAAAGCTGTTGATATTTAACCTAATCTAACAAAACAATCAGATAATTATAGAAAAAGTTATGAGAATAGGTAATGATTGGATGATTAAAAGTTTTTGCCTTAAATTCTAAGCCCAACGATTGCTTTTTCAGCTGCTTATATACTCCAACTTAATATTGTCTTTTATGTTATGCCTTTACTAACACTTTCATAAATGCTAATAAAATAATTTAAAACATTAATTTATAACGTATATTTTGCATTATCTTCTTCACTAAGTTCATTTATCATAATTAATTGACTCATTTTCTCCTTTAAACTATTTCTTTAATTTAGATACACTAAGAGCTTAATGATAATATTGAATATTTACTTATCTTTCTTAATTTTTATACACCTGATTAAATATAGAATGTATATATTCTGGTTTTGAGTAACATAGGAATAATTATGATAAAACTTTAAACATATTATTTTATGTTGTAGTTTCTGATATGTCAAATAAAAGCTTAAAAATTTCATGTATTTACGGATAATATTAATTCTTATTTTAGAGATTTGTTATAATATCTATATAATGAATTAAATTCTCCTATATGAATTAAGTGTCAATAATATGAAAGTATTAATGATCTGTATCTTCAGAATGAATTTCAATTTAATTAACATCAACAATTTATGATATAAAATTAACATTGTTTTCAATAACCTTAAATTATTAAAATATAATTTACATAGCTAGATTCATCAATTTATTTTAATACGAAATGAGTTTAAATTTTTAAAGAATATAAATAATCTAAAATGTTTTATATTAGTGGTAAAGCTAATTCATAGTCTTGCATATTGAGATAATATCTAACTAAAATATTTTTAATTATAGCCGAATAAGCAGTATTTTATTTAAATTCTATTTGTATGAATCTTTATATAAAATAATTTGTACTTTTCAATTTCTTCCAAATTAATATTTCCTAGAGTAGCATTTAAATATAAAAGATATAATTAATATATGCTTTTTAATTTATCATAGTATGGGGGCAACAAGTTGAAATTCTTTAGTTAATCTTCTAAAATATCGATATTGAATTAAATATCCAAATGAAAGAATTAATTATAGATCAAATATTACAAATTTAATAAATTATCTTAAGAGAGGCTTCCAATGTCACTTTTCCTTTTAAACAGTCGATCGAAAGGTTCCAAATGAAGTAATTTATCTTCGTTCACCTTTATTTAAAATAATAGTAAATCATCTTTAAAGGATGAATGAGCATGATCAAATAAGCCTACATTATATTCAATTAATTTGAAAGTTTATAAAATTATTATATCTGCTAAATCCTTTCGATCAATAGCAATATAATATTAAATTATTGCCAAAACAATTAGAGATGGTTTTAATTAATCATTATATTTTTCTATTAATTATTTAAGATCATCTTCCTCATTTGATTCAGTATCGATAAAGTTTCTTATGTAAAAATAAGAACTTAGAATTGAATTAACTTGATTTGGCTTAGGATCAGATTTTAATTCTTTTATATCAAAAGTTTTCATTCTTATTTATGATGCTTTCACTCTTTTTGCATCTGTTTCAGATTGACAAGATGTTTGTTTTAAAGCCATTTCTGCTAAAAATAATAAGTTTGAATCTTCTTCCATCATATTTTCAAAATGTTTACGAGAAAAAGTAAAAAAGAGAGATAAAATATAAAATAATCTAAATTGTAATAATCCTTTAGAATGAAACCAAGAATCAGATTCAATAGAGACATCATTGTGTAATTTTTATAATCTTTTTATTAAACTGTTATTTACAAAATTACCATTGAGATTGTTAGTATTTATATTTTTTGGGTCTAAATATTTATGAATTGGAACATAATTATCTAAATGAAGAATTTAATGAATAGCTCTTAGTTCTAATAATAAGGATGGAAGAGTTTATTCTTTTTAATTCAATAATTTAACTAATATTTGTCTATTTTCTAATGATTACTCTAATACACTATAAGATATGAGTTATTTCCACATTAATTAAAAGTTATCAAAATATTCAAGTTTTGATGGAATGAAATATGATTATTCTATCCATTTATTCATGCTTATAACAATGTACTTTCCAATTTCGCATTGCTAATTAAAATCTATGTATTCTTTTGGTATTTCATATCTTTATATAATTTTTAACTAAGCAGAAAAATATTCATACACAGGTGAATGAACTTTTTCTTATAAAAAGTCAATGTAATTATTATGAAATGTTTCTTTTCCTCCATCAAACCATACAATTAGTTATAAATATTTATAATATAATAATTGTAAACAGTAATTAGGAGAATCATCAAATTCTTTTTGAATTTAAAAATTTTCCTCCTATGCATTTTGCAAAGCAGCATCTAAAGTTGGAGATTATTAATTAAAATTAAATTAATTTGGGGTGAGATCATCCGGTTCCTCAACTATTTAAATAATCTTTGTTTCAGATTATATAATACTAGTTTAGGTATTTTGTATATCCTCTAATATTTAGGCTGAATAAACGAAATCTTAATTAAAATAAAGATATAATGAATGTAAGACCTAAAATTATAAGCAATATCGTTATAATTCTTTTTTAACTTTTGTAATTATTTTTATATGAGTAGGATTCTTCCTAATATCTTTAATCAATTATAATCTATCTTTTGATTATAAATCAATTTAAGAATTAGATCGTGTTAATTTTCTTCTCAACATAATTTTCTATTCGATATTTGTAAGTTATTCTAATTTAACATTAAGAGATAATTATTTTAATAAATCATCTAAGCTTTCTACTGATCGCATTAATGCATGATAAAGAATTTCTAAATCTTTTATAAAATTGAACTTCATTTATAATGAAGTACTAAATTTGATATAAATAATTAATAAAACATTAAAAGTGAAAGATATATCAGAATGACTAGTCAAAATTTTGTATTAATTTGTAAAGAAATATTTATAAAACCCTTATTCAATCGAAGTGGCAGAAGTAAATTAATTGTTGCTCAATTATTTTTCTATATTTTAAATCTCTTATAAAGCTTCTTTAAATTATTTCATTCTAAAATTTAAGTTTATTTAATGAGTTGAGAGAACTAAAAAATCCTTAGAATCTTCATTGTTATTTCTTTCTTTGATCTTAATCTCCTCTTCTATATTGATTTCAACAAAACTAGATGTCAAAGGTATCCTATTGATTAAATCATCTAATTATATATCTTCATAAATCATTTATTATAATATAGTTTTTAATGGATGATTAATACTTATTTTTGCAAACCCTGTTAGAGCATCAGGTACTGGTTTTAATAAAATCATTTCAATTAAAACTTATGCCAAATTAATCAAATCGTCATCATCATTATGATTGGATCTAAATAAAATATAAGTTCTTTGATGAAATACAAAACTACTTAAATTTATATCTCCACATTTCTAAATTTTAATAATCTATAAACAAGCATGTAAAAATTCATACAATTCATCTAATTTATATTGGATACCATGAACCTATCTATATTTAATCACTTATTTTAAAGTTATCTAAGAAAATATGTTATATTTAATAACACAATACCCTTTTATATAAAAATCATCAACCTAATCAACTAAATTGCTTAATCTAATATTTAATTCTCCCTGTAAATAACTAACACCATAAGTTTCAAAATTATATTTTTAATTTTTGAATTATTATTCATGTCTTATTTATAAAAATTAAATTAAAAATTTTTTACCAGATTTATCTTAGCTAATCCAAGTTGTATTATTTAACTATCGTATTAATTTAAAGTTTTCAATAGGGAATAGTTCTTCTTCAAAATACTACATAGAAAATTATTGTAATTTTTAGTATTAATGATCAAAAATGAATGTATCTCTAAAACCATCTACAATAAATGTAAAAATATCTGATTTCTTTTTATTTATATAGTAATCAATAATATTAAGTTATCTTGTTGAAAGTGGGATATCATATTTTTCCTTAGAACTTTTTTAATATAAAAATAAAATACTTATATTATAATGACAGATATCCTTAAATCAATGTGTCTAGTCCTAAAAATTAAATTTTAGATGGATCACCTAATGATTTTGAAAGTTTTTCTTTTAAATCTGTTTCGCCTTTAATTTTTTCAATCAGCTTGGCTTTGGAGAGAAAGTCTAATGCTATTTTGAAAGAAGGTTCTCTTTGATATTATCTTCTATATTAACTAAACCAAACTCCTTTTATTTTTAATAGTAGAACTTTTCTACTATTTAACCAAGTATGTTTATTTATATAAGTTTTTTGTTTCAATCTTAAATGACTTAATTCTTCTAAATCTTCTTTATTATTTATTTGAGATTTATTTTTTTTTGAATTCTAGAGTAATTTAAATTCCTTTCTAAATTTGTTTTTTGCTTTTTCTTAACACTATTCTTAAATGGCTCGTTAATTCTTTTTTAAAACTTTTAATTTTCGAAAATCAAAATTTCTAAAGTATAAAGTTTTCCTTCTCATATAAACATATCTATATGCAATTCTAAGGTCAGACCATATTAATTTATGAGTGTTTAATAGGATTTTTTAATATAAAAATTCTTGAGCAGAAAACAATTTTTTTTTTTCAAATCTTTTCCATTTTTTTATTTCAAAAATATAATTGATTTTTCTGCGTTAGAAATATTTTTAAATACTTTATTATGACATAACTTAATCAATTAGGGAACTTATTTATCTATTTACAACTTATTTTTATTCCTTTTTATTTTCCTTATCCTCTTTCATAATTTTTTATTTTATATGTTAATCATCAAAACCAAAACTCAATACTTACTTAGATTCTTAAATTCTTTGAAAAGATCCAAAAGATATTTTTTGGATAGATTCTATAGGTAATTTTTAATAAGATTGCTATGCTAATCTCTAATTAATTTCTAAATTTTTTGTTGATTTAAGTTACTGATTTTCAATTACCTTTGCTGATCTTAATTGATTAATTTCTTTACCTTTATTTGACTTTTATTTTTCCTTTTATGATATATTACAAAACTTTTCCATGTAGTTTATATCGAAATGATCGAATAATTCATCTTCAGAACTAATGGTTTCAAATTCACCCTTAATTTTAATATTTGATGAACCAAAAATTTTAAATAATGGAAATTTCTTTAAATTTTCTTGACTTTTAATTTATGCTTTTGATTTAGTTTTTTAAAACTATTCTATTGTACTTTTAATTAAATATTTTTATCTTTTTAAAAACAAACCTAATTCAAAAGGAATTTATCCAAATATTCCATTTAATACAAAATTCATCATAAAATTAGATATTAAAAATGTTAAATAAACTAAAATTAATTCATCTCCAAATTTTAAACTATAATCAATTATCATCTATCCTGTATTTGTTAGAATACAAACATAATTTATTAATTCTAAAATACTATTCCATACTCCTAAAGATGAATTATTTTATGGCCATGGTCTCTAAAGATAATAAATAAATTTGGCTTTATCTGCCTACATTTGGCCGATATTCTAAATCCAAAGTAAAAAAAAACTAAATGGAAATGTATAACCAAAAATTGATAATAATGTATTTTATAAAAATATTTCCATATAATCTTCCAAAGTTCCATATCTTTCTTAGCTTTTAGCATAAGATTATCTATTTGATTACTCCTCTACATATCTATCTATATCAATATCATCAAAAGTATATTTAAATATAGGAATCTTTTTAACTTAATATAGTAATTTTATTATTTTGAACGTTTTGAATACAAAGATCCAAATAATCATAGTAGCAAAATGATATTACACATGATCTGAACAATTAGTTTATTTACAATACAAATCAAAAGGCCCATTCAAAAAAGCAATAACAATTAATGGTCCAACATAAGATACAAAATATAAAATGTACTTTTTTACTATAAAACTTTCTTCATAATCTTTAACAGACTTTTGATTTTCAAAATCTGTCAAATGCATAGCTATAATATCATATACTTTGTCTAAAAATTATATAATAACAATATTTATAGAAGCTGTAACTAAAATTTCAAAGAATCCACTTTCTAAGGTCTTATTGTCTTAAAATTACGCCTTTAATGTAGTTGTAAGAACATAGAGACCAATCATTATTGCTGCGTATGATCCTATTATAAATAATAAAGTCGAAGTAGCAAAAAACATTCTTGTAAATAGTTCAAACTAATTAATACCAATAGAATTCATCTAATCATTTTCTATAGATCTTAAATAACTTCCATTAAAATTGCTTCTTTATTTTTGAATTTCCTCTTTTCCTGATTAACCAAATTATATATTAAAAATTAATTACTTCTTTTACCAAAGCACAACAAATAAATTCGTCCATTAAATTTGTAAAAAGGCAAATATAATTCTTAATAAATAATAAAGATCGCTTTTACTATCTTATATCACCCATTATATTAAATTACACCCTAAAGCTATAAAAGCAATTTTAAGTAACATTTATGTATAATATGTTGTGTAATAGAAATATAAACCAATTTTTTCACCATAGTATTCACAAATTTAGTTTATAGGAGTGCTCCAAGGTTTTATTATGTTAAATGACCATTCGAATTCCAGATGATACAATTTTTTTCTATAAAAGTCCTCTTCTAAAAGTTCTTATTATTTAATAGTCTAATGTCCAAATAACTCATAATGATCATTAACACAAAATAAAGATATTACAATCTTTTTGCTAATTAAGTCATTCATTTAGAATAATGAATTTATAGATTATTCTACTAATTTTAAACGTTCTGAGGATGAAAACAAAGATATTTTCTTTTCTTCATTTACTTGGTATTTACACCAGCACATCATGCTTTAATACTTCATAGTTGTGGAGCAAGTTTTTGTTGGCTTTGTAAAATTAACATATGAATCTAATCTTTCAAAATGAATTAAATCCCAAAAGTTATAGAGTATCTTATCATCTGTATTAGCTACTTTTAATGCTTCTTCAAATATTTTAAAATATTTTTATGCTAATCTTTCTTGTCTGAATAATTTTAATAATTTCGTAGTTACTTTATCAGTAATTTAAAAGAATCTGGAATATTCTTAAATTACTTAAAATACATTTTCTTGTATTTTTTTTACTTCCTATTAGTGATACCAATTTTATTTATCTTTTATGTTTTATTTTGTTAATATTTTCACTTAATCATTCTTATTGTTTCTTATTATGTATAATTCATAAGGTGTTAATTATTTATTAATCAATGCTGCTATATCACTATTAATTATATTTTTTATCCGAATACTATTTAATTCTTTTTCAAGATGGACCAGATACTAATAATAGGCATACCATTACAGATCAGTAGGATGCTCATCATCGTCTTAAATATCCATTTTACCATATTAAAATAATTAATTACTTATTCTACTTTGATTAACTTCTCTAGCAACCCTTTTAAAATTAATATCTTATATTAATTTGATTATTTTTGGTCTCAAATAGAGAAACATGTCAGATAAATCATTATAATCATCTGGTTTCCATAATCTATTATTTAGTCTCAACGGTCGAAAACTATTATCAACTGGTTCTAAAGAAAATAAATCAGAAAAGCAAAAGTTTAATTTTTTTTTCATTTTCTATTTCTCTGCCATTGTTTTAAGATTATCTTCGTTTGCATATAATTTACAAAATATATATTTTCCATCTTCTGATATTGAATTTTATATATTATACCCCATTAACATAAGTTAGACCACAATAATATTTCGCATCAGAGTTAGAAAATCAGCAGTATCTAGCTGAGTTCTAGACCATGCTCCATCAGAGAAATTTAAAAATCCACCATTTTTCATTTTTTTTGGTGTTACCCTCTTCAACATATTATAATCAATATCCAAAAGCTCAATTAACTTTTATCTTATATTAGAATTTTAATCCTTTTTATTTAATGCTTGTTTAAAATTTGATATTAATTTGTTAAGTATATCAACCTTTAATGGATTCTGATTTTTATTATCTGATTATTTTCTTTAAAATGTCTCATATATTGGTTCATTATTTTCACTAATTTATTAATGAACATTTTCTAATAAATATAAATCTTGATGAGTAGCTTTTAATTAAGAATTTTAGGTAAATGCTGCTCTTACTTTAATAATTTTATTTTGATCAAGGTTTATCAACACTCCTTCAATTGCTTTAAAGAATATTTTGATTTCTATATTATTTCTATCTAATTTCAATATTTTCTCAATAAATAACATAGCTTCTAATGCTGTCATTGTATCATATGAATCACAATGTTTAAAATCAGGATTAGGAAATCTAAAATATAAAGTTGTGATTTTTACCTTAAAATTGCATCGGGCAACATCTAATCACTAAAACTACCAACATTATCAACCCATTTCTAATTTAATATATTCTGATCTTTATTCTTTAATGATCTTCCTAGTAACAGCTAAACATAAATTTCATATTTTTGAAGAAATTTGCCAATAATTCTGAATTCTTTTACTTATTTTGTATCAATAGTTTTATCTCTCTCTCTTTTAGTTCGAACAAAATTTTCAAAATTATTGATGCTTTACACCTTACTTTGATGAGATAGTATTACACTCGAAGGTGACAAAGAAAAATAACTCATATATTGATTACGCAAATTTAAATATAAATTTTTGGAATATTTAACTCTTATATTTTAAAGAATATTATTTGGATGAGAAGAATTATAAATATATTACTATTTAGAGAAATATAAAACAATTATTTAAATATCATGATTCCATGTTGCTAATTTAAAATTTAACATTTCTTGATAAATTATCAATATTTTCTCTTAAGATGTTTAATAAATAATCCTTTTCATTAATAGTGATGTTCGCATTCTCTATTTCATCTGCCATCAAATCAAGGTCTTCTAACATCCTATTTATTCTTCTCATAAATAAATTTAACTTTGAGATAATTATTTCTTTATCATCATAATCATCTTATTCAACATTTCTAACTGATTTACTAATCTCCTCTTGTTCTTTTTAAATTTAATCAAAAATTTCATCTTTTATCTTCTCCTCCTAATTATTCTACTTTTTCTTTTAAGCATTTATTTGATCATATCCTTCCATTATTATTGCAATTAGCACACTTTATACGGCTGTAAAGAACACAATCATAAATACAATAAGGTAAATTTAACCTACAATTCCTATTGGCTTAACCATATTAAATGATTCTAATTATATTGTATTTTATATTACCTAACAAAATATCTCCATTAGATAAAGAAAACAAAGACAATATAGTATCGATTGTAGATTAGAAATATACATATTTCCAAAATATAGCTTGAGCTAAGTAAACAAATCCAAAAAAAAATGGTAAAATACTGAATATGAACATAGCTATGTTCTTACTTGATTTCTTTAGTGTCCAAGTTACAATACTTATATCTTAAAAGTATTCCAAATATTATAAAAGCATTAACCATGCTATAAAACATCCAAATCCCATCATTAAAATTTAGAATTTATAAATCGATAAATCACTTTTTAAAATTTAATCCATTATAGCTATTGTTGCTCCAACAACTTAAAAAAATCCCCCCAAAGCATTTAGTATATACCAATTATTAAAAGCCTTAACATCTTATTTGTAGTCAACAGTCTTCAAGGCTTATGAAAATTTAACATCAGTTTGAGGTCCTTATGAAAAATCATCTGATTTGTCATTTAAAGGTTATGTTTCAACTATACTTTTTATATCTTTATACATTCTTTTATTATACATATATTCAGAACCTATATCATATAAATGTTAAATTGTTGTATAAACTGAAATCCCTCCTAATATCAGAACAATAAAATGAATCAACAAAAAATCTTATCCACTTTATTTATTAGGATTGTCAGGACAATTTATGTTATCTGTTTATATTTTGGTTTTTATAACTCCTAATGTATCGAATTTATAAGTTATTTTAAAATTCCAACTAAAACAAGATTCGTCTCCTTCTATATCCCTAAAATTTATAAAGTTATAAATGTTATATCCCTAAAATTCGATAAGTTAAACATTCTCAATAAAATCTTTGATTGAACGAACATCATTAATATCAAATGGATCTGTAAAACCTTCATCTATATCTACATTAAATACAGTCTAATTTGAATTGTTAGAATCGAATTGTTAATAGAAAACATTGAATTAAAACTCTGATTGACTCATGTTAATGTTTTAAAATACAATATTTTCTAAATCATTAAGATTATCCACCATTGTAAGTAACTATTATTAAAAGTCATCAAAATTATAATATTATAATTCATCACTATCCTCATCCAACCCTAGCAAAATATTCTTTAAAATCTTATGCTAAGCTCTATTTTAAGCAGTTAATTGATCCAAAACACTAAGAACTTGGATTGTAGAAAAAACTATCAATAAAGTATGTAAAATCATTTGCCAAGGAAATTGATTATATAATTCATACTTCTATAAGGGTGATAATGTTAATTTTTGCTAATAATCCATATTAAATGACTTTTGCTCATTTTTGCTCATATTAATTTATAATTAATTAATATAGAATTAAAACATAATCACATTTATATATATCTATTTAAGAATTTCCTATGAAAGTCACTTCTGACAGCATCATTAATAAATCTTTATTTTTCTTTTACTTCTAGTCTTGATTAATTCTTAAAGATAGTATCTTCATACCATCTAAAATTAATAATAATTAAATTATAATACTTTTTTTTTAAAGAATAATCCTCACTAATTAATAATGGATTGCCTTTAATTATTTCTTCTTCTCTATTTTTTTCTAAATATTCTTACTTTTCCAAAAACTATCAATTAAAATTTTTAAATTACTTTTTTTTTCTCTTCAGTTTCCCTTTACTCTTTAATTTTTTAATATTCTCTCATTAACAATTCATCATCATCCTCCTCATCACTTGATTAGGATGATAAAGTTTCTTCGATTTTCAGATCTTATTATTATTTAT
>JPFM01000014.1:307289-363227 GCA_000733375.1 Paramecium sexaurelia
TATCATCTGCATCTAATGGATATATTTCTTTTTCTTCTAATTTTGTTTTTTTAATATCATAGGTTCTTGGACATCTTTGTTTTAATCTATTTATTAATTCAAAATAGTTTGTACTTTTTTATGTTGCTTCAATAGCTAAGGAAGTTTCGGATACTCCTAAAGCTTTTAATTCTCTTTACCTTCTTCCTTCTTCCTCTCTTTTTAATAAATCCATCTTAAAATCCTTTTTTTCTAATTCATCCTAAGTTCCTTATCCAGGTTTTCTCATTTTTAGTATCAAATAAGCAGGCAAATCTTTTGAATGATAAGACCTTGAATGGACTAACATTTTATTTCCTCCTTATTCACTTCCACCTATTGCAGGTCTATACGTAGGTCTGTGTGCTGTTGTCATAAAAAATATAAATAAAATAATAAACAAATAATATCATCTTCTTTTTCTTTTTATAATTTTTTTCATGCTTCCTTTGAGTTTAGATGCTTAAGGTTTCTTTATCTTTTTTGTACCCTAATTCAAGACCTTATTAATGGTCTCAAATTCTTAGAAATCATCTAATCTTGTTACATTAGCTTTTCTTTCTGCAATTCTTTCCCTTCTTTTCTCATCTCTTGTAGTAGGTAATCTTGTCATGTGATCTTCTTCATATTTTCTTTTTTCTATTTATTTATCATCTTCAGCTCTTCCATAATATAATTATTATAAATCTCTTTCTGTCATTTCCTTTGGTTTATCAGTCTAATAAAAACATTTAAAATATGAATTACTTCTTAATCATCCAAAATGCTCTTGATTAATTTAGCTTTTTGCTAAACCTTTTTTTGTTCTTCTCTTCTCTCTTATTTTTGTTTATTTAAATCACTTTTTGAAAGTGTTGCTGCAAGTTTTGGTGGTACATATTTCTAGTTTGGATTACTATTTTTATCAGCAGGTTCATCTTTATGAAGATTCTCTATTCTAGGTTTTAATGTCAATTTCTCAACTTAATCCATAACTTATTCTTCTTCATTAATTAAGTTATCTTAATATTTCGATAATTTATCAATGGAATATTATAATTTTTTTTAAGCTTAAATAATTTTCTGAATTAAAATTTTATCTTCTATCAGCTAATCAACAGGAAACTCATCTAAATTTCCATAATTCAGTTTATGTAATAAATACATATTTAGATGAATCAAATATTTAGTCATTGTAGCATTTTTAGCTCTTAAATATTAAGCTATGTTATTTTTATTTTCGGTTGTACATGTGATAACATGCAGATTATCAATAGATTACAATTGATCATTTATTGTAGATATCAAATCAGAATAGGCAGAAAAATCTTCCTTAAAGTAGGTTAAACCACCACTCATTATATAAATTAATTTATGAAAATCAAATAAAAAAATATAAAACTATATACTATGATCATTCTAAATTAAATTACACCTTTCTTAAAGTGCTATCAGCTTAATTTTATTAATTTCTAAATCTGCTATACTTCATTTCTTATTTCAATATACTTTTAGCAGATTTTTCATCCGCTTGTCCACCTCTCTGACTATCCTACATAAATGAATCTTCATCTCTAGGAGAAGATATATTTTTTAGATTCAATTATTGCTCAGTGACAGATTGCAGTTTTTTAAGCCTACCAGAATCAAACGATCTTAAAGAGTTTTTAGCTTCAAATGCAACAATAGGTGAATCATTTTATCTCCTCTTACCTAATGTGCAAGAAGATTTAAAAAGTTGCTCATCTTTATCAACTTACCCAATAAATTAAATTTCTTTCATAGACTAGCATTGTTCCGATTTTTTACTTTATTGAGACCTTAGTTCTGGAAATGCAGGAGTTCCACAATCTTCTGTTTTTTTGTAGCTATGTTTCACTTACTTCACACTATTGTAAAATTAATAAAAATTTGATACTCTTATAATTTATCAGACTATTAATGAGATTCTTAAAGTATAACTACTTCTGAGACATCTTCGTCTTAAACATTTTTGTTACAACATTATGCATTGCCCATATTATAAAATAATTTTGTAATATAAAATGATGTAAATAATCAATCATCATCAAATAATCGAGTTCCCCCTCTTCCTCTTCCAGGTCTTCTACCTCCTCTATCACCACCTCTTTTACCTTTTCTATCATCTTAAGATCTCTCCCTAATATTCTACCCATCAATTTTCTTTCTAAATTAAGAACTATTCTACTATTCCTTTCTAATAAAATTTAAAGCACAATTACTTCTCTTTGTCTTTAACAGCATTTACTAATTTTAGTTTTTCTTCCTCAAATTCTCTAGACATAGCTTTAGGATTTGGATCCTCATAAGCCCATTTACACATTATACATTCTTATTAGTCTAAGGCCTATGAGTCCATTGCTTCTTTAGCGAACTCTGCTTGGCATCTGTGTTTGTATCTTAATAATAAATTAGTTATGTATATAAAATACCTAATAAATGAGACACCTTTCGCAGGTATGACATTTAAATCATCAATATCTCCTAAAGGACTGAAATGTCTCCATAAAGTATCATACATTAATGCCAAAGCTTAAGTACTTGTATCAGCCTTCGGCATTTTATAATGTGTAATATAAATGGCTCTTGTGTCACTCGTGAAACAACCTATACTATTATAATATTATTAATATCATTAATTACCCTTTCATATCTTCTCGATGATTAGCAAATCTAGTTCTACCAAATACATCTTTACTATTATCTATCTAATCACATTCATCCATTGTTGGAATTCTATGATAATATCTGCAATTAACTCCTTCTGCACAACAACCTCGAGCAAAGAACAAACAAAAATAAGTACTAAATTTCTCGTATAAATCTGCCTTTGTATATCCACTATCAATATCTGGATGCATCCTTGTTAAAGCTGAATCTTTTTCCTTGTATTTATTTCCGTCACTCAAAAATCTATCAAACCATGTATTATATTCTTCATCACCTTATTTATAACCAAATTTTGTTGCTAAAGATTCTTCCACTTATTTTCTTGCTGGTCTTAACATTACTTTCTATCTTTTTTGAAATAATTGCTCTCTTTATCTTGCTATGTATTGTTTTGGCAAGAATTTAAAAAAATTCCTCTCTTAATAGTCATATAATCTATGCTCAAATTATCTTCTATAATCAGACAACTTTTAAACTATATCTAATGGTAACTCCCATACACTCTCTTTTGTTACTGGATTATAATAATAATTCTTTTTCCATGTATTATCAAATAATACTTACCAAGGATAAATTATTTTTTATATCTCATCTGCATTTACTAATTATCCTCCTTTGCTTACTTATTACTCTATTGACTATTTCTGTAAATTTTATAGTTCTTCCTCCTTTTATTTATTTAATTTCTCTTCTATCTGCTTTTCAATTTCCTTTTAACTTTCTTCAGCTTCTTTAACCTTCTGTTGATATAATTAATAAGCCTCTATCTTTTTTTGGTTTTCTTCTTCCTTCTAAATTTCTTTTGAATTTGGTGCTAAATGTGCTATTTATTAAATTTTTTAAAAATCTATTCCAATTGGCCTAAAAGGATTCTTCTCTGGTTTTGCTATGTCGAATTTCAAATTGTCTGAATCTGATTCATATTAATCCCCTTCTGAATAGGAATATTAATCAACATTTTCTTCCTCCTCTTATTACTAAATTTTTTATTAATCTTCTTAATCAGCCATTAATTTATTAATATTATAATATGTTATTATTTCATCAATTTCAAAAAAAATATAAATGCTAAATCTTCACAACACTCTAAATCCTACATTCTCATAAATATAGCAATTTTAAACCAAAAATGCATAAAAATTGAATTTTACATTTCATACTTTAATTAATGAATAAGTTTATTTTGAATCACTAAATAATGTATAATAAAGAGTTTTCATTTAATGTTAAAGTACTATTATATTATTTAAATTTATTAAATAAAGTATACCAATAAAATCTATTTAATTCTCACTAAAATTTTAGTTTGATTTTTCTAATTGAAATCAGTCCTTCTTTAATTTACTTTAAATTTAAACTCAATTATGTTATAACTTCCCAAAACCCCTTAGTACTCTAACTCCAACTAGAACTTAGAATTGAAATCCAAAAAAAACATTTATTCATTGAAAGTTGAAAAATCAAGAAACAATTTAATAGATTAATCTTAAGAAATTTCACTAACCTTAATTAAACAGAAACCTTTTTAAAACGAATTATCTGTTTTTGATACCTCTATTAGATAAAAAGTTTCCCCAAATGAAACTAGAATATTATTAAACAATGATCATTCAAATGTAATTGCTAATAATACAGAAGATGCTCAATTTACTACTTAGCTCTAGGGATGTTGCTTCTGTAAAGAGATGGAAAATCTAATTCCAATTTGCAGATGTTCTTAAGCTCATTTAAAATGTGCTAACAACTTCCTAAAATCAGGGCCAATTTTAGAACAATTAAAATGTTAATAGTGTAAAGATTTTAGACAAGTTAATAGTTAAGTTAGCTTTGATTTAAGTTTGTGGAAATTAAGTAAATGGCATTTACTTTTTGAAACAATTTTTCTTATGATTATCTTGGCTATTACTGGAATTTTGACACACTATACTACTATTTTAAACTAATATTAATCTGAAAATGATAAGGTAATTATTTCATGTTTAGTTTTTTCATACACTATTTCTTTTATTGTCCTAGTTTGTATGATCTCAAAAATTGTAGGGCATTTTAAGAAAATTAGATTTACTATCAAACAATATGATCCTTAATACTCAAAGATTAATTAAACTTATATTAATCTTATTTAAGAAATATGAATATGGTATCAAAAAAAAACTAATAATAATAATATATATATATATAATAGAGAAAATATTTTAAATTTATAGATCTTATTTGTATTTATAATAAACTAAAGTTGTAACATTAACTCAAAATATGGATTATAGTTTTTATAATTAATTTTTCATTAATATTTTTAATGCATAAATATTTTTATATTCTAGTTATTTTTGCCACGTGCAGTAATGCTCTCACATTTTATCTCACTGAAGGAAAGCAAAGATGCTTTTTGGATGAATATACTGCAAACACAGTTATCATTGGTGCCCACTAATTGCTGGATAAAGTTTAACCTAATGGAGGAGGCGTTGAATTGAGTGTACTTGATCCAGATAATTAAATTGTTTTGACTAAAATGACTAATAGTGATGAAGGCAAATTTACATTCACCACCAAAAAACAAGGACGATATTAGGTTTGTTTGAAAATGTCAAATACTAAAGCTTGGTTTGGAGATAAAAAATAACCCTTATATTTCTTAAGGATTAAATAAGGAGAAAATCAAGAATTTACATAAGCTGCAAAAGAGAGTTAAGTATCTATTAAATTAATTACTTTAAGATTACAGGATTAAAACAAAAAATTAAATAACTTTAAAAGCAAGAGGATGATTTTATAAAATTATAACTAATGAATAGAGAAAATGAAGATAAGTTAAGTATAGAAAATATTAAAATTAATGATAATGTGTTCAATGCAACCTTAATTCAAATATTTGTTATCATTGGAGCTGGAGTATTTTAAATTTACTCTTTAAGGAGATTTTTTGCACAAAAAATATATTATTGATTGTATTTATAAAATTATTCAATACATCTTAAGTACTTAATTTCCATAGCTGCCTAATTAACTTCTTTAATTTAAATATGGATTCTGATTATATCCTGGAATGGGATTCAGAAGGGGATTGTGAACTTAAGGATCAATTTGATTGTTTTCAACACTTCTAAACTAATTCTTTATATAATTTAATTACTCCATTACTCATAATTTAAGAACCATTTTGATTTTTAGTACTTTATTCTCTTTCATAGATTTATTTTTATAATGAATCTCTCATCATTTATTTATTATAAAGTTAACTTTATTTTTTTTACTGGGCTTCCATTTCTTCTTTGTATTGTACATTCTCAATCCCTCTGTTAATCATGTTATCAATTTAAAGTTGTTTATCACTGCCAATTTTTTCTGCAAAGTTTTTTTACATTCTATCTTAATGTTCTGCTACTTATCTATAATACTGATTATAAATTCGAAAATTACATCTCTATATTATTTTTGCTTTTCTTATTATCTATTTTCTTCATCTCTTTAATTTAGTTATTCTTTAATTTTTTCTTATTCTTACTATTCTTTTTATTGCATGATTTTTCTCATTTTATCATCCATTGAAGCTTAAGCCATTTATTTCATTTAATATTACTATTGCATTTTCTATTGTCTTTGCATTTCCTAATATTATTATGCTTAAGAAACTAAGTTAAATTCATCTTAAATTTATTTTTGTTTGATGAAATTTTGATTTTATTTTTTTTAGTTAATGCTTTGCTCATAGGCTTCACTTAATTCCCTTTACTTTATCTTTTAGATTTGTTTACGCTGGAGTTCATCGTACTCCAACGCTTTTGCTTATTCTTGAAGTATTTATTATTCTTGTTCAATATTTCTCCTCTTTTAATCAACTTATTACTATTATCTAAATTATTGTTATTCTTCGAGAGTATTTCTAAAAAGATGATAAATGCTTATAAATACTTAAGTAACTGTTTCTAATATTACATTAAATTTAATATTAAAAAATATTTATAAATAGTCATCTAAATATTCAAATATTTAGTTAATAATTAAAGAAATGTTATTAATTGAAATAATCAGTTTTAGTATGTTAATTATTTTTTTAATTGAATTAGAATATTCATTAATAAATTTTATTCTGGAGAATCATTCAAATTGAATATTTTTGAATTAAACAGTTAATTATAGAATATATTAAATCAGTTTAGAATGTGGTACCTCTATAATATTAGGTAAGTTAAGAGATCTTTTAATTTTTCAAATTAAACTAAAAAACTACAAAAAGATTCAATGGTTAAATGAAAAAAATAGGCTAATAAAAAGAAAAATAATGACCCTGGATAAAATGATTTAAAAACATAATTATCAATTGCTTTTAAAAATAGTTATAATTAAAAATAAAATAAAGCAATCGAGATTGAAATTTTAAACATTTTTTCATATTTAATAAGATAATCCACTAGGTTTACTTCTTCATCAAATAGGATCAAAATTTATTGTATATTTTTGAACAAAAGATTTTTATCATTTAGTTAATTTAATTAATAGAAACTTCATAAATAACAATAATGCAACCTACAAATTCATTTGCTTTAAACTTGGGATGCTGAACATCTAAATCAAGCTTTGTAACCAGAGGATTGAACAAAAATTTAATAAACTTATGCAGATTTTCTATAATTCATTAGATTGGTATATTATAAACTTCAAAAAAACAAAGATATTTTTCGAAATTAATAAAAACCATGATATCACTTATTAAAATATTCTCATATCCTTTCTAAATTAAATTTAACATTTTAGATTTTTCTCTCTTTCTTACTACTTAAATTAGTTATTATAGTATTTCTTAATTTATCTGTGAACGAGGTTCAGAAATAATAAAAAATTTTGAAATAATTAAATTCAAGATTATTATAATTTTACAACAAAAGAATATATATTATAAATTATATAAATGAAAAGTTTAAATAATAGATATCCTCATGCCAGATAAGATTCAGGATAAGCAAATAGAGGCGACAAAAGCTTGCTTAATCAAGGAAACTAAGGAGCTTAAGTTATAAATAATAATAGGTAAATACTATAATATAGAATATTTTATTAGATGGAATGAGAATAATGATCATTCCCCGTCTCCTTTAATGCATGCCATACAGAAAATTTCAGTCTAATCTAGTTAATCTACATCCGCTAATCATTCAAAAAAATCATCCATTTCTAAACCCAAATAAACTCAACAAATGTCATTCCTAAATTATTTAATACTTAAAAAAGAAGATGAAGAACAAGAGAAACAAGCAGTTCAATAATAATAGATGTAAAATAAATAATAATAATCATCATTCATGTAAAATAACTACTTCCCTAATGAAGTTGTAGTTTAGAGAAACATGTTTAATTTTTTATACGTTATTGGAATAGGTGGGTTTGGTAAAGTTTGGAGGGTTGAACATAAAAAAAATGGTTAAGTTTATGCTATGAAAGAGATGTCTAAAGCTTTGTAACAATTATAATTAATAAAATAGGATTATTGCAAAAAAAAGTGTAAATTCTGTTATGAATGAAAGAAGTATATTAAGTAACCTTAAGCATCCGTATATATTCAATTCTTATTTAAGCTTTCTTGTTAACATTTACTTTGCTTTTTAGGACAGAGAAAACTTATTTTTAGTATTAGATTATATGTAAGGAGGAGATTTAAGATATCATATCGGAAGAATGCGGAGATTTAGTGAGGATTAAACAAGTAAGTGTTTATCGTACAACAAAGAGGATTTTTTATGGCTTGTATTTTTCTAGGATTGGAACACATGCACTCAAAAAACATTATACATAGAGATATTAAGCCAGAAAATTTAGTTTTAGATAAAAATGGTAAAAATACTATCAAATTAATAGGATATGTTAGAATTACTGATTTAGGTATTGCTAGAGTTTTGAGGCCTGATAATGCTTAAGATACAAGTGGAACTCCAGGATACATGGCTCCAGAAGTAATGTGTAGATAAAATCATTCATACGCAGTTGACTATTTTGCTTTAGGAGTTATTGGCTACGAGTTTATGCTTGGCAAAGTATTTATTTAATATTAGAATAGAGGCCTTATACAGGAAGATCTCGTAAAGAAATTAGAGATTAAATATTGGCTAAACAAGTCTAAATAAAGAGGTCAGAAATTCCTGACAATTGGTCCTTAGAATCAGCTGATTTCATAAATCGAGTAAACTATTAATTTTACGAAATTTTAGCTAATTTAAAGAAAACCTGCCAATAGATTAGGTTTTAATGGTCCTTTAGAATTAAGATAGCATTCTTGGTTTAAAAATTTTCCATGGTAGAGACTCTATTCTAAAGAGTTGAAAGCACCATTTATTCCTCATGTAATTTTTCAAGTTGTTATTTCAAATAGCAAACAGAAGATAACTTTGATGCTCGTTAAATATCTATTGAAGATGAAGAGAATAATGAACTTATTTAATAAAATGCTATTATGTTGAGAAGAAATTCAATTTAAGGTATAGATTGATATATCATAAGCACTATTTAATGGTTATGAAATAGATAATTTTACTTAAGCAAGCGAACCTACAAAATAATAACTCAACAATAGTAATTATTGATTCATTTTAATTTATTTCATTTATCAATAAATTAAATTGAATAAAAGTGTAATAAATTAACAGCATTTCTCGATAAATATATGTTAAATTTAATTTAATCTATTTACGTAAGATTAAATGATTAATATTTATATTTGTATTTATTAATATACATATATTACGACTATGATATATATTTATCAAGCTTTTTGTTTTTGCTCTAAATGTCTTTTTTTTTATGAATCTTTATCCATTGGCAACTAAATGATAAAAGTTAAATCATACTGTTAACAATTCTTTGAGTGCAGGATCATTAATAGCATGAGCAGACTTGTATTTCGTTTCATCTAATTTCAATCCTGATATTTGGATTGTGCTATTTGCAAGGACAGCAACAGTGATAGTGAATTATGCAACAATACTATTTGGACTTATCAAAATAGGATATGGGTTCAATAATTCATGTTTTGCGCATTCTTATACTGCTAATTTGGCTGTAATTTCATCTTCAAAAGCTCTTAATGAAAAACATAAAGATGGATATTTTTCATAGACTTCTTGCATAAAAGCTCTGCCATGTTTAGTTTTCAATTAATATTATCTATCTAATGCTCTTTTATAAACAGTTGTTCTTAAGTCAGACTAAATGAATATAATAAATATTGTACTTCTTTTGTCTTACCATCACCTGTAGTAATATAGACATCTAAGACAAATACATCATTGACTTGAATTTCTTCTTCATCAACTCTTTGTTCTTAAGTTTCTCTATTAATGATGACCTTATTTCCATCAATAAAGTGTCTCTTGACTTCATGACTCAAAACACCTTCCAAGGGAGTGCATTTATGATCATCTGCAATTTATTAAATAATTTTTGTCAAAGCTGTATTAGTTGTGCCTGGCTTAATTGATCTATAGAGTGCTTAAACTGATTAATAAGCAGCCAATATTACATCAGCCTTTTAGCCTTCTACTTAATCTTCCCCTACTCCAACTGTATGTGCAGCAATAGCAATATATCCATCAATATGTACACCCAATTCACTATTATTTAAGATAAGATTTACATCTTAGCTACGTCTCCCTTAGCTAAATGAGTGGTTTCACTCTTCAATGGTGAGTAATGACCGCATATTTAATTTACAGATATAGTTGTTGGGAATGCTAAGCCTTTTTCAATATTTTTCTTATTATAAACTTTTTATAGTTCTCCACTAATCTCCTAGTCTCCAAAAGCACAAATTGATGCTATGTCAGCATCTGGCTATAATTTAGCAATTACTTTTTCAAGAACAACTGATCATTAATAAATTAAAAAAATTACCATTTACTATTTTACCTGCATTTTGATATTTATCCAATACTCCTGGAGTGGCTATTGATTCAAGTTTGTCTTACTCTGTTTATTAATCCATATTAAATTTAAATAATTATTTAAATCTTTATATATTTTATAATCATATATAAATATTTATATATAGTTAATTTATCAATTGCAAAAGCCTAATTATTCCCACATATTTTCCTGATCTTCATATTCATCAACTTTATATTTTGGCAACCATTATCCAAAATCTACTTCAGGAGTAAATACTTTATCCACAGTCAATTTAAATGCATCATCCAGCATTCTAGGTATCAATAATTTTAATAAATTTGAACTTTCTTCTAAACAAGGATTAGCATTTACTTCTATCAACCATAACTTAAGATTTTCATCAATCATAAAATCATAACCTAACAATTGCATCCCATATTTTCTATTTCTTTTATTTAATCTAGTTGAATTCATAGTTATTTTCACTACCTCTTTAATCATTGGCCAACCCTCCTTTCTAAAATTGTAGGTTGTCCCTTATTAACTACTTAAAAATTTAGAATTACTCTAATAACTATTAGAATTTCTTCAATGATAATTAATTTCCGTCCTCAAATTATCCATAATTTTGTGCATTCTTTTAAACTGCATTATTTGTCAAATGTATGTATCTATCTTTCTAAGTATATTAATTCTATATGTACATTATCTAATGAAAATGCAGTCCCACTTGTTCTAATATAAGCTTCTTTAAATAAAAAATATTGCATTTCTTAAGATATTAAAACCCAACATCTAATATCAAACTTTCTACCAGTTAATAATAATGGTCTCTCAATATATTTTTGAATAATAAACTCTTTACACTCATAATTTCCTTTACCGTAATAGTATGACTTTATTAAAGTTTCAACCTCTTCAAGAGTGCTGAATACATGAACTCCTTCTCCTCTATTCCAATCAGCTGGTTTTAAAAGCCATAAATATTAAGTTTTACTGATCAAAGTATCTTGCAATTTAAAAGATTTAATTCCATTATAATTAACCTTTGTACCTACCAAATTCGAAATATAAAAATCAAATTCCAAAGTAGATTTAATACTTGCTTATCCTAAAGGATTATTAGTTGAATAAAATTCTGTAAATTACTGAACATCTTTCATCCAATCCTAAAACTTGAAATTAAAAATAAAAACTAAAGGTATAATATCGAATGTTCTCTCAATATTATTGTAATATTGAATTAATGATTAAGATAAACCTATAGATATTAATTAGAAAAACCTGTCTTTGACGTAATATTTTTATGAAATTCGAAAAAATTATACATAACTCTCGTAAATTAACTTTCTGAAGGAGTTAAACGGTTAAAATCCATACCAAAATATGATTGTTACCACATGAAGTGTTTGTATTAAAAAGTTAATGGTACTGCTGTCCAATATTGTTCTCTCTTTTATAAAATTCTTTTTACCAATTCTCCGTTATTTCCTGGTCCTACATAATAATTAAACTTAAATAAATTTCAAATTGTACCTTTAACTTAGGCAACTCTCTTTCTCTATTTATTTTAAAAGGGGGATTTAGGGCAGTGATTGCCACAGTTTGTCTGTTTGCAAAAGGAGTGTAGTTATTTGGATTGATTTATCTTTTATATTGTTTTTCCAAACTTTCAGACAAAAGTCTTGGGGAAAATAGATCTTATTTGTATTATCTTGTCATTTATCTATTTGTTATAATAGGTAATAAGGGTTATGAAAGTTATTCTTCTGAAACCTCCATCAAAGGTATATCTTTTCCTGCCAATAATTTATCTCTTTATTATTATCTTGCTATGTAAAATTTAACTCCATCAGCATAAATGTTTAAACTTCTAGCTAGATCTGGTTTTTATTTAATAATCTTTTCTAATGTTTTTTTTTATCTATCATCTGCTTTACATAGTAATTCCAAATTATGAAAGTTTCCTTATGATTTACTTTGAACTTGTTCTTCTTTCTCTTGTTTTTTTAATTTTTTCTCTTTTGTTGAAGATGCCATTGTAAATATTAATTAAATGAATTAAATTATAAAAATATTAGTTATTATGTACTTCAATTTTTAATTGAAAAACATTTTCATTTAATCTTATATTTCAAACTATAACATAATTTATTTAATACTTTTTTAGTTAATAAATAAAAATATATAAAATAAATGTACGACTTTTCAAGAATGTAAAAATTAGTGGATAGGATGCAAAAATTATAACCTGCAAAGCCTCCGCCAGACACAAGGTTCTTACCAGAAGAATTAAGGAAGGATAAGGTTATTGAAGATCCAAAAAATAATGAAAAAAAAGCAAAAAGATAACTCCTCATCAAGAATTAAAAGGGCTCTGGCGGTTTGAAACCGATTGAAGACGAAAGATTACTACTCATTTAAAAGGAGAATTACTTGAAGAAAAAGTAAAGGGAATTAGAGATGGAATAAGTAAAAAAAGAATTAGCAGAACAAAAAAAGTAAGAAAAGTAAAAATTAGAAATAGAAACCCAACGAGCTTTATAAGTTGTAAAAGGCAAAAAAGAGTAAAAAACTCACAATTTATTTTAGGATCTCATAGATGGAGAGGGAAGAAAAAATTAAAAAGCATATTGATAGTGAATTCCTAAAAAGAAAACAAAAGGTTAATAATTCAATATAGATGTCTTCAATCGATGCATCATATGTATCCTAAAGCTAAAATTTGAATAACTCTTTGATTAAGAAATAAATTTTAGATTATCACACACTCCCTAAAGAATAATATAATCGTATTTATCGTTAACCAGCTGTTAGTCCCCCAAAATGAATTCATTAATTATATTCATTACAAACATTAGCCCTTAATTATATGTATTATAATATATTTTAATTTTGATAATAGATATAGATTATATATCAATTTAATTTTTATCTTTAAGATAAAGTTCTCTTAGCTTCTTAAAATTTTCTTTAAAATTCGGACAATTAAGTTTGTTCTCCATTATTTGCTATGAAAGATTAATTATTTTCTTTATTTTCATCTTAAAGTACTGACTGAATAGGAGTTTGAAACTAGAATAATCTTTTAGTTCTATCGTCTCTAGCCCTTTCATATAACTTTTTTTCATTGATAGTTGGTTCAACAGTTTCTAATGCTCTCAAAGACATAATCTTTAATTTAGTTGATCTAATATCTTCAATTTATTAAATTATGCTTTGTGGATCTAATTAGTATTGTAACTATAGTGTGGCACCCCATGTATTTCTTTCTGTGAGTATAGTTCTTGTAAGTTAATCTATTTTTCTATTATTTAATGCAATATAATTAAAAGCCATAATGGCTTAACTTTAATCTGGATGATCAGGGAAATATGATTCTATATCACTTAGAACATCATTTAATTTCTAAAATTATTTCAACTTTTAATTACATCCATTTGTGATTAAATTTTGTGAACTTCTGCATCTATTTCTTTTACTTTTTCGCACATTGTATCATCTGCGACTTAAATGAGCTCAGACTCTTTCAATTAAAGAGCTTTATACAATTCTTAAAAGTTGGATTGAATCTACATTTTCGTAGAAGTGTTAATTTCTACTAGTTCTTTCTTTTTTGCAGCAAATTTACATTAATCTTGCAATAATTAATCTTAACTTGATTTAACCTTTTGATAAAATTAGTCAGCCTTTTATAATTTGAATAATATTTTACTTTGGTTGTTCTAATTATTGAATAAGACTTTTAAACATTCTTGACTTCATGGTTTTTATGTAATCCTTATAAATAACATTCCATACAAAAACAAGGAGTTTCACATGTATAACAATAAAGCAATGCTTCTTCACTAGCATGTTATTAACATGTTACAGTCAATCCTTATTGAGTATTAATATGGATTTATGATGATTTAGAATGAGTAGATGCTTAATACTAGATGTGTTATCTTGAACTTTTTAAATTTGCAGTTGACATTCGAGATGACTGCAATTTGTACATATCTTGTAAAACCTCAATTGCAGATGGATCCAATAAGGTCTATGAAGAACAAATCTCACAAATTAAAGTTTGACATTATAGTTTATTATAGAGTTTAGCGGAACATGAAAGGCATAGATTATGCTCACATGATAAAGCTAATATTTAATCTACTTCATTTCCACACTTAGTGCATTCCAAGAGATCCTCCATTTAACTGCTAATTTAAATTTGAATATAATTAATAAATATATAAAATTTCATTTAGCAGCTAATGCTTATAATAAATTAGTATGTATTGAAAATAATGCTTTTTACATATCATCTTGAAAGTTAGGTCTTTTAGCGTAAAATCCTTAAAATTGGCTTTCCTCATAAATTCCTACGATGTATCTTTCATCATCAAACTTTTCAAGTTTTTCTAATCTAACAACTAATTTCCCATCAACTACATCAACTAAATTCAATTGAATAATTCTATATTCTGGAGTTCGATTCAGTACTCTCAAATCGAAATATTTCATATAGTGAATTTAAACTAAAGAAACCATGCATTTAATAAGAAATATTGATCCAGGTGTTTCAATTAGAACAGGTAAAAGATGTACTAATATTACTAAATCTCCAACAATCATCATTTACTAGGTTTTTGTCATATCCAATTATTTTTCCTTCCAAAACAGCACTCTTCTTGCAACAAAAAGTCCTCTATCTATTTCTGGTTAATCAAAAAACTATAGGTATGATAAAAATTTCAACTCTGGTATCATAAAATCATTTGTACAATAAGTTACTAAACTTGTCATCAAATATTTCATTGCATTTGTTAATTACATATAAGATTGATCAATTTCTTATTCAGTCAAAGGTTTTTCTGGATTCTTTTCATAAAAATTAAATATACTATAAAGTCTATTTCTGTAATTTTAGTCAAGTAATTTTCAACTTTTGCTAAAACCATTTTACACCAATCATTTATACGTTTTAAAGCAACCGGATAAGAAATCTTTTAAATTACAGCTTTGCATTCAACAGAATGTTTATATAATTTTCTCCATAAAATATTTAAAGGCTTGCAATATATTTTCCATCTCATAGCATAACGAACAGCATTGAAAATCACTTTAAGTCTTGATCCTTAATATTTTATTTTCTTATTTCCATTCTATATTATAAAACAAATATCATACATCTGAGAAAATACTTTATTTAGTTTATTGATTAGATCTCTTCGTAATTAAAGGGATAGATTTTTAACTTGACCTCCTTGAATTCTAGACCTATGATCCAACCGTTTTTATTTTGAGCTTACTAACTGATTAAGGATTTTATTAATTTATCTAGCCTTCTAGAGGTGGTTAAGATTGAGGTTAGTATGGATATTGATAAGGATTGTACTAAAAAGGTTGTTAATAAATTTATTATTGAGGTGGATATGGAGGAGTTTATTAACCATAAGGAGGTTATTATCCATAAGGAGGATAAGGAGGAGGACTATAATATTGATAAGGAGGTGGGAAATATTAAGGTTATTAAATAGGAGGCATTTATTAATAAATTATTTAGGGAGGTTATATGATTGGTTATTAAGGTTGGCATGCTTACTAGATGAATGATTGTCTTAATGAAGAAATTTCATATTTTATTTCATTTAATTATTCATATTGTGGAAGTTTTGGTAATTTTAAATGAATTGATTCAACTTGAGTTTTTAAATTCTCTAATTCTTATTTAAATACCTAAGCTTTGTTAATCTTTATTATCCATTTATAATCTTACTTCTCTTTATTCTTTCAATAATCGCTTTAGAGCCTAGTTTTATTAATCAATTGCTAGCTACATTTGAGCTACTTCTTCATTGATTGATTCTTCTGGCAAAGTTTAAACTTTTGGAAACTAAAACGATTTATTCAATTGAGCAGATTATCTAATTCCACTTTTTTGACTAGGCTCATGAGGTAATTTAACTTAATATGATGGTTTCATAAATTTCTCTAGTATATTCATTTGATTTCTCAAATCATCATACATTACTTAAGGTTTCTGTAAAGAAGATGCTCTCTTGTCCCTAAAGTACATTATATATTAATTATATAAACATATAATTAATATTAAATAAGATTTTATTTACTCAAATCAATCTCATATGTTAAAAATATCATTCTTGAAACTATAATATATATTGTTATATATATGAATTCGTATATTTGCTTTATTTATTTTTATTTAGTAATTATCTTGTATTAAAGTTTTTTTGAAATATCTTAGATCTTCTCACATAAGTTAAAACCTATCTAATTAATCCCATCAGAATTAATCATAGTTTTAATATTCATATACTAAAACATAATAGATTAATTTTAATAAATATATTATAGAAATTAAAACAAAAAATTTAAATAGATGACAGATGAAGAAAGTGTATAAAAGTTAAAAGACTTAGTCACAACTTCAGGGAAAACTAAGCAAAAAAGGAATTATAAATCAAAACTTTGGAATGAGAAAAACATTGAATTGTTATATCGACTAAATGCAGTGTTTTCTGGTAGTATTGATATGATTTATAATTACTTCAAAAAACATGTGGACTTCAATATTACGATAAAAAAGATCAAATAAAAATTCAAATAGGAATAAAAAAACAACCCTGAAAAATTATTTGACAAACGTAAGAAGCCTAAATTAAAGGAAAAAATATAAAAAAAGTTGGAATCCGTTGCTTAAATGCAATCTCTCAATCTAGTGGTTAGATGGAGTTAAGTATCAGAAATTGATAATAATTAAGTGGAGGGAGAAAATGAACAGGATACTGAAATCTAATAAAATATAATGAATGAAATAAATAGTTTATTAAAAACAAACAAACTATTTTATACTTAACAAAAATGTTAATAATAACAAATTTGAGTTTAAATATGGTCTTAATGGATGATAATACTTATTTATATGTTATATTATATAAGAGGAATAAAATAATTTTATAATTTTTAGAACAAGTAAACATAAAAATACATCAATCAATAAGAACTAAACTATGTTGATTGTTAAAATTTTAATTTTTATTTGTATTTAAATTTTGAAATGAACTTAATGAACCAGGGGATGGTTTGAATTTATTTGTACTTTTGTTTGTAATCTAATCAATAAGAGTCATATTTTTCGGAGGATGCATAGAAATTATTGTTTACTCATCTAATGGAGCTCTACATAGAGGACATATCTAAATTTGATTTTTGAATTACCTTTATTTTATCAATCCAAAGTTTTAAACATTTAGAATGAAATAAATGTTTACAATACGTGATTTTAACTTTATTTAGTAAATTAAATCTTTCTAAGCAAATAGAACAATATTAGTCATTTTTATTTACTAAATGAATGTCAGATTCTTTTATTTCTTAAAACATGTAAGTAGGTATATATAAATCAATATAATTTGGAATAATTTCTGTTTATAACTTTTATTTTGATTAATCTGCTTTGCTTTTAAAAATGCTGAAGCAACAACAAAAAATCAATAGTAATAATATTATTGATAGAGGAATGAATACAATTAACATTATATTTGAACGACCAACTTCTTAATTATTGTTATCAAAAATTTCTACATTATTCTAATCCAAAATCTTAAATAAATACTAAGGAGCTTGTTATACTTTCAACTAATCTTATACTTGAAATGTAATATTTTTGCAGTTTTCTATTCTATCATGATCAATCTATATGAAATTAGTCAAAACTTATGTCCCGTGATTAACATAAGGTTTATCTGCATAACATGATTATCTGAGAGGAATTGAATCTGAAAGTGTCCTCAGAAAAGAAGTTCCAATTAATTGGCTTATATCCAGATAATATAAATGATTTGATGAAAGTACTTTCTAATCTAAAATATTTAACCCTTATAAACTGCAATCATCGCCAAATGTTCCTTGCAAACATTAACAAATTCCATAAAAACAAGTTCCTCCATTAAGACATTCTCTATAAATAAATTAATTTCCTTACTTTTAACAAGCATATATTGATTATACTTCTGCTTAAATACTATAGGATGATTAAAGTTTTGAAATTGCCCCTATAAATTAATTGTTTGCTTGAAATTTGTAAATATTGAAATTCTTATGATATTTTCCTATAGTTAACTTATCCTAGAGAGAAAAAACTTACTATTTATTCTTATCTTCATATGCATTAACATCATATTAACATTATTCTCTAAACCTAATATTTTATTTTACTTTGAAATTGAATCATAGTCTATTGGCATATTAATGTCTGGTTTGTTATGACACAATAGCAGAATAGGCATATCTCCATCATTTTACTTAAGAGAAATAGTGATCTTTAATTTTTCGCTTAATCCATTTTTTGTTAAATTCTTAAGTTAGAAAACTTAAATCCCAATAACTTTCTAATAATTCTATTCAATTTTTTAGTTGACACTTAAATGAATAAAAATTAGAAATATTAAAAGGATCATTTTAAAATAATTTGTATTTGTAATAACTTATTTGTACACAAATTTCAGTAATTATTTTTGATATAAATCGCTTATCTAATTTTTATTAGTTTAACTCTTAGATTAGCAAATAAAAGTTCTAAATCATTCGACTTTTTATAAGTCTTTTTTGATTGAATGAATCTTAAACATTTGTAACTTTATTTTAAGAATCATATAAAATAAATGATAATTTAGATTAATAAATAGTTATAAATTAAAGTATAGATACTATTATTATCCACAAGACAATATTAAAAAAGTATGCCTTCGAATTAATTGTTAATTAGAAGACAAAATAATTGATAATAAAAATGCTTACATTTTTTAGATTAATATATATTATTTCTTTTTTTCCTAATTTCGATAAATATCAATTTTATTTTAATTATATTTTTCAAAAAAAGAGATTTGAATTCATTTCTTCAAGCTCTCTTCAAGATTAACTATCATATCTACTTGTTAAGCATGAATATATGATGTAATTTAATTTTCATCCCCATACAATCTTGTATTCTTTTCTGGTCCTACTGTAAATTAAATTAATTAAGGTTATTAATCTTCAGATACTTGAGTATTCTTTATGTTTTTAGAAATCTAATCATAACCTTATATTGGTTAATTAAAGTCTAAACTTTCTCTACACATAGGACATGTCTATATTGAATTAATTATTACTTTATGCTTATTCAACCATTCCTTAATGCATTGAGTATGAAATATATGAGTGCAATAAGTGATTCTGACTAATTCTTAGATTTTAAACATATTTAAGCAAATTTCACACTCCTAATCACTCTTCAATCCAGGATATCTTTTCAAGACTTCTTCATATGTAAATTCTGGCATCATTTACTTTTCTCTAGCTTCTTTTAATTTTTATTCTTATTCCATTTTTAAATTATGTTCAAGTTTCTTTTTCTATTTTTATTGATCTCTCTTGCATCTAAATACACAATAAACAACGACTATAAGAATAAATAAACTTATGCTTCCTACAACTATTCCAATCACTGATTGATCTATGTCGATTTCGGAAGTGAGAAATTGAACTTTTTAAGGATATTTTAATTTTATTATTATATATGCAAATTGTTATTGTTAGTTTTATCCTAGATTATTTATTTAATTTAAACAATTATTCATATCCTTAACAGTTATGTCTATCTATTAAATTTTAATTTCAGAATTATTTTATAATAAATAGGGATTCTAAGCATAACATTCTGTAATAATAGTAGATTCCTCTTCTAATGATGCTTAAAATTATAAAATTTTATTGTTCTGTTATTCTATCCATTCATGTATATCCAGAAAGTAAAATTAAGTGTTCAAAAGAGTTTAAGTATTTAGAATTGAATAAGCTTTTATAGAGCAATCATGAGATAAATAATCTTTATGGCAAACACATATGCCTTAAATACAATTTCCTCCATTTTAACAATCACTTAGTTTATTATTTATATTTACAAAGGGCAATTTTAATATTATATTATTTGAGCCATTAAATTAAAAGAATTCTGAGATTGTATTTCTAAGTGGATATTATGGCTGAATGGAATGCCATTATATTTCTCTTAATATACTTTTGAAATATTTGCTTATTAAATAATTCTAAGATTTTATATGTTCAATTTAAAATCAATGGCATTATGATCAATTACACAGCTAAAAATTTTAAAATATTTTAACTTCGTCTTAGATTTATCCGTGCATAATTCCATTAGACTTGAATTTGCACTTTTATCCAAAGATTTTAAACTTAAAAGAATTGCTTCTTCTTTTTTTAATTCGAATCCCTACGGTAGAAAATTATCAAACTCATAAAAGTATTTTTAGGGTAAATTCGTTTCATTAAGTAAAATATATTGACAGCTTATTGATTAGATCAATTTTATAAAGACGATCGTTATTATCAACATTATTATATAATTTATTAAAATAATGCGAACATTTAATTGCATAAATTTGATCTCAAATTAATTAATCAAATTGAATATAAATTAAATCAGTCAATAGTTAATTAGATGTATTATATATACATTAAAATGTATATTCTTATATTAAAATTCTTTAAATTAATTTAGAGAATTTGTGTTTTTATAAATTATATTCATTTAAATTATTAAAATATTAAGGAAGATCTTTATAAATAAAATTTTACTTTTATATTTACTACTAAATAGCTCAACATGTTAAATTTAATATTAAAAAAATAGGCAATAAATATTTTAACTATTAAATACTGATTAGGGAATAATTTTATTAAAAATGATTCTAACTTTCTAATAATTGTTTACTTATGAATGAATTATGTGAAAATTGCTTAACATAATCTTAACATATAGCATAACTTAGAGCTTAAATCTAATCAAAGCAGTAATAATTACTCAAAGTTTAAGAATAACTTGAACAATTACAATAATAGTAAATTGAGATCAAGAATGTAATGAAACCATAACTTAAAGAAAAACTAATTTATGGAAAAACTCAAAACAAGTAATTGTTAAAGTTGTAGAATAAATAATAAACATTGCTAGAAATACTGAATTATAAAAATTATATTCTAGACTCCTAAGGGAATTAGGAAAGAAAAAAAATTATATTTAATGAATAATCAAAAACCTGTGTTAACTGATTCTATATAGAAATTATTAGATAATCTCTTGCCTTCATTTTTTTATAAGTATTAAATTTCGAGATGATTGAAAGAATATCGTTCCTTTACAGCTTTGTTAAATATATTGAATTCTTCCTGAATTTTTGGTCTTGATTTTAGAAAATCTTAAGATTTACATGCCCTTTTAATATTATTTTTTAATACCAATTTTTTTCAAGTGATTTTACTAACACAGGCTTTGGTCTTTTAGATTTATATTAAGATGGTATACTGTAAATTGAATAAGATTCGTCAGATTGATCTAAATAATGCTCTTGAAGATCTTACCCAATAATTCTAATATGCCTTTCTCTAACTCCTACTTATTAGCGTTTTACTGATAAACCTGCAAAATTTCTTGAGTTTTCTTGTCGCCTTGTATTAGCAAATCTATTAAATAATGTGGAAAAGGTTACCTTTCAATTCTCCTTTTTATGATTAGTTTATAACATTTCTTCTGCACATTTCATATAATGAAAACAGATATTAACTTTCTTTACTAGAAGTAAATTACATCTTTTTATAAAAAAATGTAAATTTATAAATAATTTATGAACTGTTAATACATAAATAATATAAAATAATAGATATTCAAAAATTAAATTTATTATAATCGAAGATTTATAAAATATTATATATTACAAATGTCATGACTAAATTAGAATTTTAAATTATTAAATAACTTTAAATTAGTATTAACTTCCAATTTACATTAAAATCAAATGGTAAAAGGTTGAAAATACCTGTATAATTCTTTTATTCTCAAATTACATAATTATTGAGTAACAATATAATTTATAAACTTATATTTAATATATTAACTTTTTTTGAGTTAATTGAAATTTAGTTTAATGTTAGTTTTAATTTTTAAAGGCTATGTACAAGATTCTAATAACTTAATTGAATAACTAATTAATAATTGTAGAACAACGACTAAATTTCTTAAAAGTTGAAATTTATTCTCCTTATTTCATAAATTTAGAAAAATAGAAATTTGTAATTCGTAAGAATTAATTGGCAAACATTTTATTCTCTTATTATATTATTTCTAAGAATTCTAATAAAAATCCTCAATTATTTTAAGAAAAATTTATCATATTTACAATAAGAAATTTCAAGAAAAATTAAAATATGATTAAAAATTTCTTTATTTTAAAAATGAAATCATTAATTTATTTATGTCTAAAATAAGAAGTTTATTAAGATAATAAGAATGTAAAATTAGAAATTTTAGATGACGTAATAAAGTTAAACGTAAAAGAAAATAATTAGACCTTATAAATATGAAAGAAATCTCAATTCTTGATAGTTTCAATTTCAATATTTAATTCACTTAAAATATGTTTATAAAACTTTATTTTAAATAATTACATTTATTCACAAATATATTGATTAAAAAAAACGAACTATAAATAATTTAATTGGCTTTCAAATATTTATTCTATAAAATAAATAAAACATTTTCATATAAAGCTGAAGAAATAGAATGGTACCATCTCTATAGAATACTCTTAAATAATTAATAATAAATTGAGAGATTTATTTCTTTCAATAATATGATATTATTTTATTTTATATATTATAATATAATCTCATTATTCAACATTAACAGTCTATTGAGTTTCGCCTTATCTCTATTGTCTGTTTCTGTTTCCACCTCTCTATGGTTTCTAATTAGGCTTTTTTTATCTAAAATCATAGAAAAATAATAAACTTGCGCTCAATGGTGATATACTCTGCATCTGAACTATGTGCACTTTAATTATCATTATTCTATTATTATTCAACAATTTCCTTCTTTTCTTACCACTCTTCTTTTTGTTGTCTATCCCTATTGTGATGTTGTCTATTTCCTCTATATGGTCTATTCTTATATTCTTCACCATTATTTCTTCTATCATAATTTTTATCATTGTGATAATTCTTTTTATAACCTTTTCTTTGATTATCATTTTAATAATGCTATCTGTGGCCATCCCTAGATTTGTGATTTCTGTCTTAATTATTTTATGTATTTTAATCTTCATTCTAGATTGGTTCTTAAGTTTATTCTTAATTATGGTTAGTATTCGGCTCTTAGTTTTGAATTTCTTACTGTTGAATATCATTAGAATGTTAATGAATTTATTAATCTTATGTTTAATGCACTTAGGTTCTGGTTTCTTCTTAGAATGATTTTTTGGGGCTAGATTTAATTAATACATATTATTCATGTTACTATGGTTACTCTTTTTATACTTCAACTATTTCATTAGGCTATGGTAATTCTTGTTATTATGTTTAAACCTTTAAATCTTCTTGAGGTTGTTATTCGGATTGGACTTAATGTTTCAACTAAATTAAAATTTATATATTTACATTCAAACCCTTCCATAATTGATCTTTCTTTCTTAATTACCCATTCACTCTATTTTAAAGTAGTTTAGCAAGTTCATAAAGTGAATTATGGTCTTGAGAAAGTAGGGCAACTGTGTCTTAATTTTAAGATAAATGTTCTAAAATGAGAATGAATGCTTCTTATGTGAGAAGTGTTCCACTTTGTTCTGCTTCTTTCTTTGCTTATAACCAATTAGATAATTAGGCTTCTAATTCCTTTAACTTTTCATTATTTTCTTCTTTGCTTTATATCTTTTGAACTTATTCTGGCTTTAATTCCTTAGTCTTTTATAATTCTTCTAAATCTGCTATGTCCTTTTGTTTCTTTTAAAGATTTCTTTACTTTTTAGACAAGTAGTTGAAATAAAAATCTTTTTCTTCATTTTTCACTTGATCCCAAATTGACTATTTCTTCTATTATTTTGCTCCTTTCATAAATATGTATTTTTTAAAAATATTTAAATAAAACCTCAATAATATCATTCAATACGAATTAGTCGTACTTATTTATTATTTGCTTCCAATTATTTACTTAACTAATTGTATTGAAATAATTCATGCTTAATTCTATTCTGTATTCGTTTTTATACTCAAATAATAAAAAAAATGGAAAACCGTGAATAAGATATCCCTGCAACCGAAAACCAAGTTGCAGAAGTTAAATTTGAAGAGAAATTAAAAGTAATAGAGGAAGTAGGAGAGAAAGGAATAGATGAGATTGAAAAGTATTACAAAATAACTGGTTCACCAATTAACAATGCAATAATCGTTTAGATTTTGATTTGTGCTCTAGCATCAGGAAGCACAGCTCTAGTCAATTCCTTAGGTCCTGTAAGATGGTTGATCAGCATAATACCGGTATTTAACCTTTTGAATTTCATTATATACGCTGTTTTCTTAGCCTTTTTACAATTTGGAAGTCCATTTTTCAAAAAGGTACCTAAATTTCATTAATATTAAATAGAAACCTTGGAACTTCTTATTTTTTAGCATTCACTTTATAGGTAAGTTTACAATTATGGTATTCTATGGAGTAAACTACCCATTAAGTAAATTCGAAGTATTTTATTTCCTATGTGTGTTTGGCTACTTATATGTATTAGCTTTGGTAAGAAATAGAGATGCTGGTTTAAATGGAGTTGACTTTACAATCAAAGGAAACTTTTTCTAATTAGCTGGTCTTGGAATATTTTTGGGTTTCTTTTTGGTATTCGTTGTTATGTAAAATTTAGGCATTACTTACTTAAGCAGGATTTTGGCCTATGATTTGGTAACCAATAGTAGGAGTTCTATATTTCCTATATCTTTTACTTGAAGTTTAGAGATTTGATGGAAGTCTTGAATATTTAAGAGAGGGAAAAAATGAATTATTTTTGGGAGCAGCTCAAATTGATGCAGATCTATTATGGTTCTGTCCTTTAGCATTATTTCACATTAAATCAAATGGTTAAGATTTATAAAAGTAAGCCGAGGAAAAGGTTTAAGGTATTAAGGAGGAATCGAAGAAATTGATTGATTCTGAATAGAATGCATGAAATTATTAGAGATATAAAATAATAAAATTTATTTCTTAAAGGGTATTGTAAATAAGATTGTAGCAATACTTGTTTAAACTTATGTCTCATTTTTTATTCTAATTTTCAAATCATAAGATTAATTATTATCTTATATATATGCGGATAATTTGTAATTAGTCAAACGACATTATTCAAGAATGAGTGTAATTGGCAGTTTGGATTATATAATCATAAAAATAAAATGTATCTTGATGAATAATATATTTAAGTATTTAGTTTATATTATAATGAATGTATAAATGAAAAAATTGCTAAAGACAAATAAAGATCTTGGAAATTAATATTTAGACTTTACTTAATTGTTCGAAAAGAAACTGAAACAACCAACCATAAATAATGATAGCAAGAAGGATTTGATTGAATAATATAGACAACGCAATTTCAAACATGATCCTTAACCGTTCTATGAATCATCAGAAATTAAAGTTTATGGATCTTTTGAGAATTCAAACATCATGGCAGTACAATAAGAAGGGAATGAATTGAATATATTATTGAATGGAGACACTAATACAAATGGATGTACATAATGGTTTTATTTTGGTATTTTGGTCAAACAACCTTAATAAATGACATTTCGTATACTGAATAACAGGAGAGGAAAATCACTATTGAAAGAATACAATCACATTAGAGTATATGATAATAATAAATGGAATTGTGAGACAACTAAAGAATTATTTTATTACAGAACAAATATCAATCATCCATTTTATCATTCCTAAGATTCTTCAATAGCCAACTTATAGCAGAATTTTCCACTTCATACTTTACAATTTAATTATAATTTCACTTAAAATAAAAACATAGTGTATTTTGCATTAACTTTACCTTATACAGTTAGCAACTTATATCAATTAGTTTATCATTCAGCTCTAAAACATAAAGTATTATGCAGTACTCCTTTGGGTTTACCAATATTTAAACTTAAAACTAAAAATAAAAGTAAAGTATATTTTTATATTGAAATCTTCAGCTTCTGAAGTGGTGATCATTTTAGCGCGTCAACATCCAAGTGAATCAGTTGGTTCACACATTTGTGAGGAGATAATAAAACAATTAGAAGCTGGACATTAAGTTTAGAATAAATATAGATGTATAATATTTCCAATGTTAAATCCTGATGGTGTATTTCTAGGTAATTCTAGATGCAATTTTAATGGAGTAGATCTAAATAGGTAACCTTAATTATAATTCATAACTATAGAAAATGGGATATGCCTAATTCCACTACTGAACCAGAAATTTACAACGTGATCAAGCATATTAAAAAATACAAAGTAGCTTTCCTTATTGATTTACATGGACATTCTAAAAAACTAAATTAATTTCTGTATGGCTGCGCTACTCAAATTAAACATATTTCTGATTATATGAGAGTAAAATAGTTTAGTAGATTATTACAATAAGGATCTGATCTCTTTAGTTATAATGTAACAAATTTAATTATAAAATAGAATTGCTCATTCAGTGTAACATCAGATAGAATGAGTACTGCTAGAGTAGCTATGTGGAAGAAGTTCTAAATATCAAATTCAATGACTATCGAAACATCTTTGTATGGAGCATCTAAAAAACCATTCGAAAAAGAAGAGTTTCATCAACTAGCTTAAAATATTTTAAATGCTCTCTTTCAATATGATGAATAATCATCTGATCCTCATCTATATGATGCATAAGAAATAAATTAAGCAATTAAACTAATTAAAAAAGATGGTATTGATGATAAAGAATCTGGATCCGATTCTGATGCTGAATAAGATATCATTGTTACAAGGAATCCAAGATTAAAAGTTACTTCCCGAAGAGATTCTACTCCTTTAATGGCTAAAAGCAAACCTAAACAGCAATCAGAAACACCTATTCAATAACCTACTCTTTTCTTTAAGAATGAATAAACATATAGTTTCAAGAAAATACCTTCCTATTAGATGAAAAGAAAAGTGTAAACTCTTTAAATTAATATAGTTCTCGAATGAATTCTTTTCAGAGTTAAATCATTGATGAACCATTAAGTGCTCAATTACCAACTATTTATAATATTCCTAGCAAGTAATACAAGGGTACTCTTGATTTGATCTAAGCAATACAAGTTAAATCGCTTTCTAGATAATAGTGAGAATTTTATTTAGTAATTTATTAACTTAATTATCTAATGATATCTAAACCTAAAAGTCAAAATCAATAAAGGTATTTCTTTAAATAACATCAAATTTATTAAAACTAATTCTATATAATCATTCAAGCCAATAAATTCAGGCTTAATGAAAATTCATAATGTTCCTCCTATTTTTTGTGAAAATTTTTTATTAAAATTTTGTATTTAATTCTTTTAGTGTAGAAGTGCTAAATAATATTACAAGAGAGAAGACATTGGGGTTCGACTAATTAATATATAAATTTTATTCTAAAATGAGATTTCTTGTGCTATTCAATCTAAATGTTAGAGTTGAATTGGAATGTTTAAATGTGAAATAATAATTATATTGAAGAATAGCTTATAATTTATAATTGATCATAATTCATCTAAATTAAAATTTGGTTGAACAAGATCGTCTTCCTCAAAAAACATGAGTTTGATCCTATTGCTATTTTGCATATCATCTTCTAAGTTCTAATTTGTTTCTTCTTATTAGGTCGTTGCTGGAGTTGCTTAATTAGAAATGCTAATTGATTTAATCGATTTTTTCTAAGTCTAAGGTGATTAAGGATTAAATTTTTGATGATGAGATCTAATTATTTTTTTTACATTTACCTGCATTGACTTGGTGAACGAGTTCCAATAATTTCTGACATAGGCTTGAAGATTTTATTATTTTTTTTCATATAGGTATTATCTTCCAAGAATTAAAGGTATTTTTCATGTTCCTCCTTAGTCCAATGTCCAACATTTTTTTTAGGTGAAAGAGAATCAACTTTTTTAATTTTTTTTGATTTTGGAGATCTTGGATTCGTGAGTTCATTGTTTAAACCTTCTCTAACATTGTTTTCCTCTTCCATTTGGACACCTTTTTTTATTATTTATTTTAAAAAAATAAATATTTCTTATTACTTTAATATATTTTCATTTTCTTAATGAATTCTCTACTCTATTACATGTTTAGTCTATGAGATTGATAATAGATTCTTCAGTAGCATCTCTCTCATTTTTTTTCAGCATTTAATTCTCCATTCAAATATGAATTCATTTCTTCAAGCATTTCTAAACATCTATGCTTAAGCAATTTCTCTCTATTACTTTTCTGTTGTTAAGATTTCCTATAATTTTAAAATTGAATCTCCCAATCTCTTAATAGTTTATTAATTTTATGACTCTCTAACCATATAAATTAATATTTATACTTCTATTTTCGTTCTTCTTCTACTTCTTCTTATAATTGAAGAACTCTATCTTCAATTTTTTTTATCTAGCCAAATCCAATCTTAAACTATAAACTCTATCATTTATATTTTTTATGATCTTTTATTCATAATCTTTTCTATTCACTTTCTCTCCTTGTAATTCTTTGTTTAAATTAGCCTCCAGTCCCTTCAAATACTTTGTTCTTAATTTTTCGTCTGCACTCTTTTAGCATTGATATTAGTCTCAAATATAAAAATATTTTGACTTTTTTATTGAAAACAATTAGTTTAAAGAAATTAGTAATATTATGTTCTTAAAATACATTGAATTTCATGATGTTAAACTTAAATTCTAAAATATTTGAGATTGAAAATAAAGATACTTCTCTAATGATTTTTTCATTTTATGCACCTTCTTTAACTTTTGATAATTATTCCTTCAGTAACTTGAATTTAGAATCGTCACTTTACAATTATTTAGTAACTTTATCTTCTAAAATCTTGACTTTCTATTCAAATGTTTCTTTCTTAAACTAAATAAAAATGGATGAAGTGAAACAATACAGCTTAATCTTCATTAATAGAGTGTTAGAGATTAGAAAGCTTTTCGGTTAATTAGGAGATTTTTGCTCTGCTTGGAGAAAGTGCTCTGTCTCTATTGCTTGCATATGAAACAGCAGATTAACTTTTAGGTCCTGGTGAAGAGTATATTAATTTTGAGGCTGACATAATTTGATATTCTTTTATGTAAAATTTATTTCTTTGTATTTTGCTAATTAATATTTATGCTTGAGACTTATCTACATTTCAACATAATAAAATTAAAAATAAATTAAAAATTAACTCGAAAAAAAATTGAATACATATTTATATCATTATTTGATTGCTTTGAATCTAATAATTTAATATTAATTTCTTGAAAGATAAATAGATAAGCAAGATATAAATTTATATTAATCAATTGATTTAATAAGGTAAAAGTTTTTGTTCCTTTTTTTGATTATCAAAACTGAAAAATGGTTTTTCAATTTATTTCTATGGGTCTTAAGTAAATTTTTGTAGGACAATCTAAAATTATTAGATTTCATATTGTAATTATTATTTGATGACATCAGGAAGATTTTCTATCTCAAATTAGAATTATTTTATTATCTAAGTACAATCCTAAATTTTATATGGTTCAAAGAATAACATGGCTTCAATCATCTACCTTCTTGATTTAAACTTATATTTTTGAACTATTACAGTTTCATCTATTATACCATTATTTTGATTTAATGTATAAATTGGAATAATATATTTTGTTGAATTATTTGAATGCATCTATTAAAATGATACTTCAATATCACAGATTTATCCAGCTTAAAGTCTTGATTAATTCCCTACACTAACAAGATTGACTTTATTATATCCTATAAATACTAATTTCTTTGAGATTTTTATTTCACTAGGATTAGCATAAAGAAATTTTCCTCCATCACATTCTTATATATTGAATGGATTAGTTTTATGAGATCTTATAACTATTAAGAAATTCTTAATAACAGTTTATTAAAGTTTAGTAGTTTAGTAACATAACTATTAATTTAATTGATCTATCTCATTTATTGTATAAAATTTTCCAAATTTTTAGTTTTCATTTTATTTTACCTAATTAGATTAGAATTGAATTTTCTATTTTAATAGGAAAACTTTCAATTTTAATGATTTCTCATTTTGATATATTTCTTTAATTTAGTGACAATATTATTTTAAGTGTGATTCCTAGATGATTATATTGACAGCAGACACCTAATTTTTAAATTATCGTAATTTTAAACATTAGTAAGTAACCAATAGAGCAGTTAAAATATTAGAATTACCTTTTTGATTATTTATTTACCCAATTTTTTTAAGAATAATTTCTTTGTTTTGTTAATTAAGAGGGGTAAAAGGAAAAAGTTTTTCAACTTAATTTTTATTGAGAATAATACATAATCTATCTTGATCACTTAAACGATTAACTAAGCATATTAAAGAGTATTTTATTTTTTCTAATGTTTCATCATCCATTGAAGAACCTATGTCTATTAAAAATATTAAGTCAACCCCAATTGTGAAATTATTTTATTATGGAAAATTGTAATTAATTTGGAAAACAAGAGATTTCTCATCTTAGTATCCATACTTAATTTAAATTGGATGATTTATTTGATATTCTTAAGAGCCTTATTTGGGAGTTTCATCATCAGGAATATTCTAAAAATATTATTATTAAATATTAGTGATGTCGAGTCTAGGATTGAAGACATGCTGATTAAATTCTTTCATTTTAAATAGTAGAAATAAGTGGATCAAAGTTGATTAAAATTCTGATTAATTTAAGTTACAAATTATATAATAGAACTATTGAAAAAATTAATATAATCTTTTCTTTCTAAATATTTGATAATTTTAGAAAGTAAAGATTAATTTTTTTATTTAAATTCCTTATAATATACTATAAAGCATAGTGGATCATAAGTTTTTCAGCAAATTTCTTAATAATTATTGTAAAATTTGAGCATAGATTCTGAAATGAATTAATTAAAATAATTTCACTTATTCAGAAAACTTTTAAGTAATGAATTCTTATATAAATATTGTTTTTATATTTATTAATCATCAATTAACTTCTATTAAAGTTCATAACTATTTTGCCTCCTAATTTAAATATAAAAGTATTAAAATCTAATACAGAATTCTATAAAATAACTTTTTTGAAATATGTGTTGTAACAATTATTAAATAATAGTTTTAAGTCTATCATTCGAAAAAGTAAATTCTTGTATATGTAGTCACCAGTTTCATTAATCTAATTATAAACAATATTTGTTAACAAATTAGATTACTCAAAAATAAAATTAGCACGAAGAGGTAATCTATAAGTTAAGCAAAAATAACTAGGAATTATATTTTAGATTGTTAAATGAATAATATCTGAAAGATAGATGATTAATTAGTGAATAGAAATTGAATTATAATGAAAATATGGAATTTAAACATTTTATACAAAATATATTTAATTATTTATGTCATAAGAATCGTAGACAAGTTTGTTAGGAAACTTAAGAAAAGTAATTACATTAGTGGATTAATTACGTGATATTGGACTTAATGATTACATAAAATTGCCTAGAATAGTAGTTTTAGGTATCCAATCAGCAGGAAAGTCATCATTATTGGAACACATTGTAGGAATAGATTTTTTACCAAGAGGATCTGTAATTTATTAATATAATAATTAGGGAGTTGTAACTAGAAGACCCTTAGAATTACGTTTGTCTTATTCACCATAAAGTGTATGTGCATAGCCTACAGCAGAATTTGTAGAAGAAATTAAAGGAAAGAAATTTACTAACTTTGATGAAGTAAGAAAAAGTATAGAAGAATTAACAGACAAAGTATGTGGAACAAGTAAAAATATTATTGATAAACCAATAATATTGGCAGTAACAGGACCTAATTGTCCAGACTTAACTCTTGTTGGTAAAGATTAAAGATTCTATATAATATAGATTTACCTGGAATTACAAGAATACCTATTATGGATTAACCTAAAGACATTGAACAAATTACTACTAATATGGCAAGAAGATATTGTGAAGATCCATCAGCTATAATTTTATGTGTTGTAGCAGCCAATGCTGATATGACAACATCAGATGCTTTGTTATTAGCTAAGAAATTAGATCCTGATGGAATCAGAACAGTTGGAGTCTTAACTAAAATTGATATTATGGATCAAGGAACAAATGCTATCAAAATGTTAAAAGGAGATGAAGTACCTCTAAAATATGGATATGTTGGAGTGAAGTTAAGATCATAATAAGAAATTAAAGATAATATTCCTATAGTTTAAGCTGTCTAAAAAGAGAAGAACTTTTTCGCTAATCATCCTGTTTATTCTTCTATTCCAGGAGAAATTTTCGGTACTTAAGTTCTAACAGGTAAATTGACTAGAATTCTTTATCGAAGAATTAGAAGTTTCTTACCAACTTTGATGCAAGAGATAAATTAGAGAATAGGTAAAGTTTAAAATAGACTTGATATTCTCGGTCCAGGATTACCTGTAGAGGATTCTGTAAGTTCATTTAATTATATTATTTTAGGATAAATTACATTTTATATGGAAACTCATTCATGAATTCTCAGTTCGTTTTAAAAATTCTATATCAGGATAATATGAAAAATAAAGATCTAATTAAAAATCATTGTAAGTTCCTGCTGGTTCATCAATTAAATTACTTTTTAAAGATTTATATGATGATTATAGTCAATTAGATTATTGTGCTCTAAAGAAATTTAAAGATGAAGATATTCTTTAAGTCATTTAAAAATATCAAGCCTAATCTATCCCAGGGTTTTTGCCTGTAGATGCATTTTATGCTCTTTTGAATCCTGAATTAAAAAAATTGTATACTCCCGCTTATGATACACTTGAATAAGCATTTTAAATTTTAGAATAATATGCATCAACTATTTTGGAAAGTTAATTACAATTGTATTCTATTTTTTAAATTAGATTACCCTCTGTTTACAAAATGCTCTCTGAATAAATTATGGATGTCATTCAAGAATGTAAAAAAAATGCATATAATTCAATTACTGATGTTCTTGACGCTGAATAAAACTATATCTTCACAAATGATTCCAATTATTTAAGTGGCAAACCTTTTATCAGATTTGGTAAAGAATCAAAGGCTGACCAACAAAAAGGTAATCCAATGGTTCAAGAATTAAGAACTAAAATTGAACATTATTTCAAATTAGTTGTGAGAGCTACTAGAGATAACATTCCTAAATTAATTGGATACTTTTTAGTTAAAGGATGTCAAGTATTTATTAATCCTCATACTTTAGGATTAAATGTTGAGATAATTATAATCAAATTTAATGCAAAATCAAACCATCCTCTCTGTAATAAGTGAAGACTAAAACGTTGTTGAAGAGAGAAAAAAACTTAATAGAGAAGTAGAAACATTCAAAAATGCATAAAAGATAATTAAAAGAGATCCTGAGTAAATATTAATATTTATTTGTTAGTTTGTCAGAATACATTTTATCTTCATCAGAAGAATAAGAAGATTAATAATACATTTAAAAATAATAAGCTTCTAATATTGTAGCTTAATAACCTAAATAATAGGTATATTATATATAATCTATTAAAGCAATAAACAACTCAATAGTAATAATAATAATAATAATAATAATAATAATAATAATAATAATAATAATAAAAATAATAATAATAATAATAATAATAATAAGCTTAAACAAATAACAGTTAAAACTAAAATAAATCTTAAAATAATAATCCTTAAGTTTCAACTCAAAAAACAGATGTAGCAAAGGAGTAAGAACAGCCACCTTAAAGACCAAATGATCCTATTGTAAGTAGAACTACAACTTAATAGCCAGATTCAAATAGATAGTAACCTTCACCAACTCAACCCTAATAAAGACCTGCTCAACCTTAACCACAACCTGCATAATAAAATCAATAAACTCAAAATAATTATCCGTTGAATAATAATAGACCAGCTACAAATGCATAGCCTGTTGTTTAATAAGCAGCTCCTCCTCCTGTAAACTATTAAATTTTTATATTTTCAGGTTTAATAATAACCATAAGCTTAATAACCATAATCAGAAAAAAAAAGTTTGTTTGGGTTTATGAAAAAATGATTGAATGTTTATCATTTAAAATAATATACAAATATATTGACTATTATATAAATGTTGTTATATTATAAATAAGTTATCAGATATTAAAATCTAACCCTTAATAAGCTGATTTAACAAAAGGTCTTTATTTAGATTCTGTTTTCTAATTTAATTTCAAATTTTCATCTTCTATTTATTACTAATGTTACTCTGTTTTTATTCTTCGAGATTAATCATATCCTTTTGCAAAGATCTATTTAAAGAAATTAAGATTTTCTTCTTGCCTTTTTTACATTCCAATCATTTAATCTAATTTGTTCATTAAAATATTTCTTTCCTAAATTTATTAAATACAATTAGTACATCAGTATTGCAATCTGTTTCTTATTGAAATTTATTTAAATTTTCGAATAGAAATTTATTTTATAATTCTAACTATTCAGATTTCTTTTTCAATAATTGAACTTAAACTACTAATTAATCTATTTTGTTTTCTAAATTTTTTTATTTTATATGATTTAAATGATTTCCTTTATACTCATCCTCACCTTAAATATCATGATAGTTTAATTTTTATGTCTCATCACATTCATATTAATTTTTTAAATTGTCAAATAAAGACCTAGAAGATTAAGAATCAACAGATTTACTCCTCTATGAAATATTCTCTCTTTATTATTTTTCACTCTCTTTATTATCATATTTTGTAATATAAGTGTAATTTTATTTTTTTTATGTTTTTAGTAATTCATCTTCAATTTAGGTTTTATTTTACCTTAAATTTCTATTTAAGTTACTTAGTTTTTCTTTAAATTATTCTGTTGTTATTTACTATTATTGTTATACTTTTATAATAGGTGGAGTAGGAAATTGCTTCATTGATGAAGATCCTTTTAATCCCATCAATTTTTAATCAATTGTATTTTGAATAAGTTGCAAAGCAGATGAACATTCACATAAACCATTTCTTTGGGAAAAATACACTTGTTCATTTAAATTTCCATATGAATTAAATTTCTTTTTGGTACTATTCTTTAAATTAAGATTTTCATTCCTTTACTGTTATTACAATAATAGAGCTTAAAAATCAGCGCTTTAATTTCTCTACTCCCTAGTTAATCGTTTATATTCAGTATGATTCAAATTTTAATTGATTAGATTTGAAATTACATTAACTTAAGAGTAAGAATTTCTTTAAGGAGGTGATGCAGACTTTTCTTTTTCTTTCTCTTTATTTGGCGATATTGACATTTAAACCTTAAATTACTTTTCATTTCCCTCTGTACGTATTCGAGTCTTTGAATTATTCTGATTTAATGATTTAGATGGTCCTGTTACTAATTTCTTGAGTACTTATAAACATGCTAATTTTTGCATTAATTGAGTATTAGAAAATTTATGATGCTATTTAGGATAGTTGTATTTTTGTACTTCGCTGTTCTTAAAGTTGGATGATGTTTTTCTATGCAAATGATTATTGATAGTATACATAATATAATTTATAACAGCTTAAAATAATATAAATTAGTTACCAAATGATGTGATTATTTGAATTAACAAAACACATTTTAAGATATTTGATGACTTTATATATTTAATATGAAGTGAATATATGATCATTAATATATTTAAATAATGAATAATATCTAAGGGTATTCACTGAATAAGCCATCAACTAAAACCACATAAGCACCAGGTGGTAATTCATCCATCTCATTTGTATATTTGAATTCTTATTCAGGGCTCTGATGAGCCTGCTCCTCAATAAAAGCGAGTTGTAAGAGATCCTAATGCTAGTCAATTTACTCTTGGAGGAGACCCTGTTCCTTAAAAAGGATAGCAATAATAGCAACAATAATAATAATAGGATTAAGGTTTTTTTTATATTTGAATATTTTTTTAGGGACTCACACTTCAGTTAAAGTTAAGAATCCACCTGGAGGTCGTTCATAAATATAATTCGGATGAAATATTAGTTAAATCAATAATTCATTTACAAATAACTCATCTTTCCTTTTTCTATAAATTTCACTCAATTCATATAAATATTTTTCAATAAGTGATTGATTGATTTAGTAAGTAATAAAACACTTTATTTGTGAGTCAATTGAAAAATTATAATGGATGGAGTATCAATTACCAACTACCTTAAATGTTAGATTTATAACAATATAACATTTAATTCAAACCTTAGAAATATTAAAAAAGAAAATTAATAAGTTGTATATAATTATGAAAAATCATAAAATTTGCATGGGCCTTAGTTTTTTAAATTTACTAAACTTAAGATTATTAATTTCGAATTCTTTCTTATTAAGTATTCTTAAACTTTCTAATGGTATTTCTCCAATTTTATTCATATTTTTTATTATTCTTTATTAAATTTATAACAGCTCTTTATCATTTTAGTATGATCTATCAAAAGATGCTTTAGCTCTGTCAATTTTTTAAATGAATTGTTTAAATTACTTTTTTATTTTATCTTGAGGTTCCTCTTTCTCAATAATTTGACTTATCTTTCTAGAATCAGGTATAACAGCTTAACTTAAAAATGTTCTATGAGAATATATTTTGGAAGTATTTGGAGATAATTATGGGAGCTTATTGGAACTCCTAGAAGTTTCAGGGTAAAATTAATGAAACGTAGTTCTTTATTCACTAATTTCCGATAGTTATTAAACAGGTTCTGTTTATCTTTTTTATTTTTTTAAAAATCTTTATGGTCCTTTTCTTTATTTATTATTATATAATTGCTTTGTTGTTTTTTCAAGAAGTGTTAAAACTTTCTCAGTTTATTCTTTAAATTGTTTAGCTTATTTAGCAATCAATTCATCCATTCTTTCTTTTTCTTAAAGGTTTTCTTCTATTTATTTTTAAGGTTATTTAATAATTTATATTGATTTTTTACAATTTTTTCTATCTTACTCGTATTTTTTTTATAATGCCAACTATTCTGATTTAGTCTTTAGATCAACAAATAATTAATCAATTCCATTATAAAATTTATCATCTTCTGTTTTAAGCTCTTCAACATCATTTTTATTTTAATTTGATTAATCTTCTTATATCAGATAGCCTTTGATTTGAGGAGAATGTCTAATTATTGTACTTTTTTCAACAATTTGCTTGCTCTTTTATATAATTTCAGCATAATCAAATAAATCATCATTTTCACTATCTGAATCTATTTTCTTTAGAGTTTTTAACTTCTTTTTTATTTCAGATTTTTCTAACTTTTGATTGCTTAAATGTTTGAGAAACTACTTAATATCAAGGAAAGTATCCATATTAGTAAAATCTTTAAATCTTCTATCAAACAACTGCTCCCTTGTAACTTTATTTATTCTCATTTTCTTTCTCTCTTACTGCAACACTTTACTGACATTTTAATTGAACAATCTATTTTCTTTATAAAATCAATATCCTTTACTTTCCATTTCATCTGTTTCATCTTATATATTATTTGGAGAAGAGTCCTTTTATTTTTTTTTTTTGGCTAATTATTCCTTAACAAATTAATAGAAGTCTTATTCAAAGTTGTTCATTATTAATTTATTAAAAATGGGCGAAATATAGTAATTAAAAGTAGCTTTTATTGAATTCATTGAAAAATTACTTCCATCAATAACAGATCCAATGTCAATAACTTAATAAAAATGCTAATTGCTGATTAAATTACTTAAAGATGAAGGTAAAACAATTAAAGATGTTTGTTCATATATTTAAAACATGAAAATTGGACACATGAAACCTTCTAATACGAATATAAGAGATGAAGAAAAAGTAAAATCTCCAATAAAAATTAAACAGACAGATCTTGAACTATTTTAACCGGAATCTTATTTTAAACTAAGTAAGTAGTACTATATCATTAAATTAGATCTTCCTAATAAAGATTTGATAATAAAGAAATCTAGTTTAAAGAATGGAGATTTAAGAGAGAATATTCAAGATGCATAATAAAATGAAAAATAAGCAGAAGACACTTCAACACCACTTAAATTAGGAATAGATAAATTGAAAAGTATTAATTCATAAAATAAATAGAAACACCTAAAACAACATCTACTTTTAATCTATTCTTTCAATAAGTAAAAGGATTTTCGATAGTTTCGAGAGAATATATTATTGATGATTTATAACATTGTATGAAAGAATTTAGAAGACATACAAAAATCATGGGATGTATAGAATAAAGATCATTTGAAGTCAACAGTGGTGAAATTACAGAAGTAGATAAAAAACTACATTATTAAAATTATAATTTTTCAAGTTACTCTAAATAAGTTGAAAGATAAAAATCTTTTAAAAAAATGAGTATATTTGAACAAAAAAAAACTCCAGAACTAAAATGTTCATAGAATTAGTAAACAATTTTAGAAACAACTTCTGCTTAAAAAGATTAAGAATATTCAAATAACGAATCTCAATAAACATAAACAAATCGTATAAATTAAACTTCCAAACCTTCATTATATTCTTACAGAGTATAATAGAGAAGAAATGATTAATAAGGGTATTTAACCTCAAGAAATATACAATCGCCAGATTAAAATAACGAATAACTTAACAATAATTTATAAAATAATGGATAAGACATCTAATAATTAGAAAACAAATTCAAAGTTGTACCTCTCTCATTAGATTCTACTAACAATTAAACTACTGAAATCATAAAATTAGATACTATTCCTTCACCAAAATAAACACAAAAACGATCTAATCATAATATAGTCTCTTTTGATAACTAAATTAATTCTCTACCTGTTTCACCTACCCTTAATATTTTTAATTTTACTGCTTAATCTAATTCATCTTAAAATAATCCTAAAGAATAATCAACTAATGAGGAGATTAAAGTAGATCAAAAATAAGAAGGTTATTAAAGAAATACTTATACAAGATTTAATTATACTCAACAAAGGTTATAGTAAATCAGAGGAAATTTAATCTAGAATAATTACAAAGGACCATCTAATAATAATGGAGACGATAAATCTACATAACTTAGGATTGAGATGAAATAATTAGATTCAAATTTTTGATTATAAATATTCTTTTTTTTTAAAATCATTATTAAGTAAAACTTTTTGAAAATTATTATTTTTATTTTCCCTCTTCTATATTCACTTATTTAATAAGTTGCTAAGCATTATGATAGTTTTATGCATAATCGTCATTTTGAATATTTAAGCTTGCCATTACAGGTGTATATTTATTGACTGATAAAGAACTTGTTCTACTCTATCTAACTTAATTTTAATTCTGATTATGATAAATTAACAAATCCTTACTCTTTTTTAGAGCTGAATCAATATAAGGATCATAATAACTGTAGTTTGGTAATTAAGGCTTTTACACTTATTCAACTCTTTAACTCGATTAAGCTCTTTAAGAATTTTAACGAGAAGATGACTAAGGCCTATTTATAAAAGGTCTTGGTTCAGGAGTAAGAGAAAATTATTAAATTGTAGGTTTAGTCCTAACAAGACTAGCTACTTTTATTGTTTAAGGTGTTGAATTTGAATTAAAAGTTTTTGCTTTATAATTATTTAACTCTGGACTCCTTTCAGTTTTTTAATCTGATTTTGTGATTGTGTTCATAGTATCTAATAAAACAGGCTATTATGAACATTTAACATAAAAATGATTAGCAATTGTAGCACTATCAAATGAATTTATAATATTTAACACTTGTACATAGCTAGGTCTTTGAAATGTATTATATGAAAGGAATTAAATGATTATCTATTCAAAAGCTTAAGAATAATTATATCTATTGATTCTATGTATTTATTACTTTTAAATATATTATTTTAATTTTGTAACAGCCAACCCATATTAGAAAATGCATTTTTCAACGTCATAAAATTATTTCACTTCTAAACCTGATATACATACAATGCAAATGATTCCTAATGTAAAAATATTTATTTTTTCTTGATCAAAATTGTTCTATAATTTAATATGTTGTTTTACTTTGTTTTAAGCTTCTTTTAATTCTTGAATTTCTTCAGATGATAAATATTCTAATTCCCTGAGTCCTAATTTAACTTTTCTAAATGATGATATATTTTATGGTGTACAACTCAATTCTAATAATTTTATTTGTCCATCATCCGTTATACGTATGTTTTAGGGATGCAAATCAAAATACTTCTATTTATTATTTTATAAATCAATTAATGTTTCACAAATGGTTTTGATTAGATACCATAATTCTCCTTCAAAGTATCTAATTTTATTAATTTATAAATACGTTGTTCTTAATTTCCTTCGAATTTCCATATCCTTTTATAAGTTTTTTTGTATATATTAAATTCCAATATGAACAATATTTAGTGTTCCGCAAAAATCTTTTACACTTGATTAGGAGCAATCAAAAATTTATGTTATATTAGGATGCTTAAGCCTTTAACTTAGAATTTTATTTTGGAAGAATACTTTATCTATTGACATAAAAGTTCAGGTTTATTAGATTGCAATTTAATAACTGCCATAAGGTCAGATGGATCCCTATTTGATTAGTAGACAACAATATCTCCATATGCCGAATCTGTTTTATTAACTATAAATTTATAGTTATTAAGAAGTTGGTTTTATTTTTAGTTGTTGGAACCCATTTAATAATTAATTAATATTCTATGCTAACTTATACAGATTTTTGTCTTAAACTAGCAAAAATAATTAAAGATGAAAAAATCGAATCATAAACATTGAAAAATTTAGTTGATGAAACAATTGATCAATTAGAAAAATCACAACCTCCAATAGATACATATGTATTTATTTTGTTTAATAAGAGGAAGAAGTAATTGCTAAAGAATTATAATTCTACAGGAATGAATGCTTATATCTCAATAAACTAAGACTTTCTCTATAAATTTAAGTTAAGGTAAGAATTATGTTTAATTAGCAATTGCAAAGATAATTATTTGAAGAAAAAGAATCTAATGCTGAATTAACAAATGTTTTAAAAACATAGAAATAAGAATAATTATTTAATTAAACGAAAACTGAAGGATTGAATAATATAACTCAAAGAAATGAACCTTCAAAGTTAAGTACTCGATAACATAAAGATTGTATTAAAATTATTTTATTTTATTCAAAATATAGTATTTAATGTAACTTAGAGATAACCCTTAGTGCCTTAATCAACTAAGTAGGCTTAACTAGCTCCTCATTTAACAATAGAGATTAAAAACATAAAAACTCCACTTATTGAATAATAAGACCCTAAGAATTTAAAGGAATTATTTGATTAATGTGTGTAATAGTTATATAGAGAGAATTAAATGAGAGGAAATCACATTAAGAAAAATAAATAAATATGCTGTAGAGATCATTCAGGATAATTTTAATTGGGAGAAGAAGAAAAAGATGTTACATTTTCAAAGTTAGATATTAAAACGCTAACAGAAAAGTATTAAAATAAAACCACAATGATAATAGATTTTTTTTAAATCCCCAATTTATAAAAATGATTGAAGCCTAAATTTTCGATATAAAATGCTGTAATAATAAGGCTTGTCTTTACAATTTTAAGTAATCTTAATAATTGGCAGAACCTTAATAAAATTAAAATGAAAGTAAAATACTTCAAATTCCAAAGAAAATACCTTAATTTCGAAATGACCACAGAAGTAAAAGTGTAGGCAGGCAAGATGGTATTTTTTAAGTTATAAACTTAGATTTAAAACTTTAATACTAATATTTATTTGCAGATGTATTACGTTTAGAAAGAGAATTATGTGCTACTCCAAAATAAAATAAAAATAGACAAATTGAATTAAGGAATTAATTAAAAGATGTACGTGAAAAGCTATATCAACTGTAATGCAAAATTTTAAATTGAATATTCATTTAATCTAATGCTTAAAATAAAAATACAAATATTTAATATCAAATAACGTAGAATCTTGAATCTTTTGGTAATAAGGTTTAATATTTTGATTTCACATTGCTTTATGATCTTCTGTTCAGTGCCATTACTGAGTACATAGCATTTGTCATATGATTTCTTGATAGTAGCTCTTATTTTCGTTTTTCATTTTAAACAGTCTTTACTCTTATAAAATTATTTTATACCTTCATCTTAATAAACTTAAGAATCCTTTTTTTTTAATTCTTCTAAATCATCAGCATTGCTTATTGTTAATAAAGTAGTATCATTAGAATTGATCATGCTTTTTAATATTTTTTATCTTGAATTATTCATTATCAATAATTAATATGGATATCGAACCCCATTTTTTAGAACAGTTCTTTAATTAACAAGAAAATTATTATTTATAGTTTAACTTTGTGATTATTATGTCTAATTTTAAACACTAATTGAATTTCTGGAAAATGATTAAGAGACTTTAGGCTAAAAAGAACATTTCTTTGTGTTATGGGTTTAGTTCTTCGATTTAAATATTGAAAATTAGTATTAAATTTTATCAATAACCATTTAATTTTCTTATTTTGTATTTGATTAAGAAGGAAACTAATAAAATGTTTCATCAACTGAAAAAGATTAATTTATGTATTTTTAGTTTTATTTAGGAGAATTATAAATATGTGAAACAGTCTTATTTAATTTAGACACTGCAAATACATTCTATTCGATCGTATTGTAATTTCTTATAAGATGAGGAACTCTAGAAAGAGTTCTTTGTGGATATTTAGCACTTGTTAATCTTGATTTAAGTAATTTTATAGATTATTTCTTTTACCATGATTCTGCTAATTACTTGACTCTTGCCATGTCATCAATATATTGCATTGTTTGTTATTTAATAAAATTATGCTAATTTTAATTAAACATTAAAAATTATTTCATATTTTTATATTGATATATTATAGAAAAAGCTCATTTTAATATTTGGATAACAAATATTATGTTAAAGAAATCAATTTTAATACAATCATTTTAGACAAAGTTCATTCAAATTTTTAGAAATATATTATTATAGATATTTGATTACTTGTCTTCTAGTACAATTAATTTTAGATCTGCACATTCTTGTTTTCAATAATTAATTTTAAAAGTATAAGTTTATATATTCTCCTCTTATGATAAAGCTCAGTTTTGATGCAAAAGGTGGTATAAGTTTTTCTTCAATTAATACAGATAATATTGCAATTTAATTAGAATCATGTCCAAAATATAAACTATAAGTATAATCTCCATTTATTTATTGAATAACCCACTGAAATATTTCAGTTAAAGCAGAAAGATGTTGAATAGATTTAGAATTATCCATATTATAAAATTTATAGACAAAAACCTAGCATTAAATTTATAATTACTTCATCTAGATACTTTTAGGCTTCAAGTGAAAATGCTGGTTAATTATAGCCTTAAAATTTATTACATTTGAAACCACCATAAAATGTTTTCATCTAATTAATTGTAATATTATTTTATTCAAGGTTCGGATTAGATTATAGCATTTATGAAAACACTTCCCTAAATTCTGGTCTAAGTTTAAATTCTTAATTCTTATTCAAATATTCTTAATCACTCATGATTTCTAATTTAATATCATCTAATTTAGGACATTATGAAGAACTGTGACCATGAAATAAAAAGTCTCGTTCCATTTTAAATGTTTGAAAATCATAATTCAGAGAATTTGTAAAATTTGATTCCATAATTTATTTAAGGATTTTTTCATTTGAAGAATATTTTGAAAAATAGTCTTAAAAAAAGCTTTGTAGAATTTATTAAGAATTTTTAGGACATAACCCCTAAATAAACGCTATGAATGAATGCATAACTCTTGGAATGACGGAAGAAATAAAATTTAACTTTTAGTAAATGCATTTTCCATATTCATCATAAAAATAATTTGATTGATATGATTAACCTAATTCATAAAGCTATTAAAATCCATTCTCAGTTAAATAACCAGGTTTATAATTTTTCCATAATTATTAGTCTAATGGATTATATTTGTTTGGAGATCTTGCCCCATGTCTAATAAATGTTATTTCCTTTTATTAATCTTAAACAGTAATTGCTTAAAAGATGATGAAATATAAAGTGCTTATAATAAAAATCTAAAGAACGGTCCAAGTTAATTAAGATGTGAACATTTTATATTTAAAATTATTTATATATATTATTTCTCATGGGTACAATCTAGCAGGTGTTCCCTCTTTAATAACTTCCTAACTTTCTATTACTCTTGATCCTCTTGTTCTTGATTAACTTGATTATACAGTTGTTATTGTGGGACCAACAACTTTCTTTTCAACTTTTACTTCCTTAACCTCTTTCACTCCTCCATTTTTTATTGAATCAATCTCAGCTTACACCATTATTAATTATTCTTAACATGTAAAATATTCTGTGTTCAATTTCTTAAATCTACTTTTCCACACTTCAACTTCCTTAAGAAATAATATTTTTTTATATTACTGATCTTAATTTTGTTGTTTTTTCTTCTATTTCATAAGTTACAGAACTTTCTACTTCATGGCATCTTCTCTCCCATTCTATAATTTCTTATTCTTTTTAATTTAATAATGCTGTAATTCTCTCTATTTCAAGTCTAACATAATATAATTATTCCTAATTCAATACATATTTCTTACTTCAATAATTTTAATTCTAGATTGTAATCCTTATTAGGATTAGTCATTTCCACTTCTTAATTCAATAAACTCCTATTCTTTCTATCTTAATTAATTTTATGCTTATTGTAATTATAATCTTAATCTCTATGCTTCTAGTTCAAGTTCTTCAACCTATAATTTTATTAAAATGAAATACCCTTGTATTATCTATAACTTCAACTCTTTCCTTAACTGTCTTCACTTCAGGCTCTCTTGCTAATAATTCTGCTACTCTCTATCTTAAAAATAGTAATTCTTCCTTATATGATTCACCATCTTCGCATTCACATTCTTTCTCTTATTATTAAGGATAAGGAACAGGAACATACATAGGCATCATATAAGGTTATTAAGGAGGAGGTTAACATTTTGGTCTGCATTCATGATTGTCGATCATAATTTAATAACATCCATATTGATTATTAGGAAATTAAGCTGATACAAATGAAGTTGACATGTAATTTCTTTTTCTATTATATCTTATCGGTAGCTATTCAGCTTCTTAATTGACCCTGATTACTTATGACTCTACTATAGTTGTGGATTTCATGTTTTATACAAAATAAATTATATTTTAATATAAATCATTTTCAATTACTCTTTCATTAATAAATCCCCAACAATCCTAGATACTCACTAGTTAACTTGGATCTCTTGTGTTCATAATTAACCAAATGTTACAAATCTTAAAATAGAAATAAATCTTATTTTTTTTTAGATTCATATATTTTTTTAATTTCTTAATACATAGTTGTAGTTTGACGTGTGAAATTGAGTCCAATTAAAATAATATTTTTTTGAATTAATTCTTCAATAGCATCTTAAATATCATCATTTGGATAACTATCTACACAACCTCCATTGTATCTTTTACCATGGCATGGAGCATCACAAATTAAAATAGCGATTTTAAATCTACTTGGCCAATTTAATTTACAAGCTTATTTTATTGCTCCTCTAATATCTTCAGCAATATCACCTCCACCTTAACATTTAATTTTCTCAAACCAAGTTTCCAGGGATTTTGAATCTTTTGAAAAAGGAAATTAATGATATTATCCTTTTAACTATTGTAATTCAGCTTTATCTTAATAGCAAACTGAAGCCCAATTCGTATCTCTATTTGTAGCTTATTTAATTAAATTTAAAGAATCTTTTACTGATTTTTTAGTTTGATCTTTAAATACATCCATAGATCTATGTATAATTTAAAATATTACCCAGTTACATCAACAATAAAACAGACATCCAACTATCCTTACTGTATTTTAGCCTCTTACAAGTGTACATTGCCATCTTTTTTTAATTAATTATATTATTCAATTTTATTTCTTTTTTTAGTATCATATATCCTCTATTATTCTTCCTTTATCCTTTTAAATTCGTCTTGGTGTATCTTTATATTTATTTTAGATCTTCTTTTTGTTTATTAAATTTTTCTTAAAGATTTATTAAATCTTAATCATTCTCATGTAATTTAGTATTTTAGCTATTAATTTATGAACCACTATAATAAATCTGTAGTTATTCTTTTAATTATTAAATTTAATTAGTCAAAATCACTACTCTATTATTTGAAAATTCAATATCCAAATTTTTTGATTTAATTTCACCCTTTAAAGTTAATTAATCTTAAACAGCAGAACTCAGAGCTAATCTTTGAGTTGAAATTTATTGTTCTAATTATGAGATTTTATCATCCATAGTTTTCTTTAGTTTTACATGTTCATCTCTTGCTTCTAAATAGTATTTATGTTCTTATTAAACTTCTTCGGACTTTTTTTCAAGTTTACTTTGAATTTCATCTAATTCCTTTTTTAACACCTAATTTTCTTTTTTTAATTCGTCTATTTAAATTTTCTTTTCATCCATTAGTTTTTAGACTATTTTGTTATGATCATCTATTATTCTTGACACATCAACTTAGGGTTGGATTTGTAGTTTCAAAGTTTGAATCTGTAATTACAACTCTTGAATAATAAATTCTAAATCCATTTTATCAGCAATAATATTCTCCTTATCCTTTGTTTCACTTAATTTTTATTTTTTAATGTGATGATCTCTTATTTTAAATTCCAAATTGTTTTATTTTTTTCTGATATCTCGAAATCTTAATCTCCAATAATTTTCTTTAAACCATCAATATCAACATTGAGATTTTAATTATTCTTTCTTAATTTTTCTTTATACATTTGTTCTAGGTCTTTAAGTTTTTCTTCCAAATCATTAACTGCGGTTTGAAGTTATTCTTATACTTAAAAAAATTTCTACCAATCAATTTTAATAGAATTAATTTGAAATTAATTTAGGGTTAATTAAATTATTATGCTAATACCGTAATACGGCAAATATTATTATAAATTTAATCAAACAATTTATTTCCTTATTCTATAATAAATTAAGTTTATTACCTCATAGTGATTTAATTCTAATAATTATGTATTAAATAAATTTAGGTATGAAATGTAACTAATTTTAATAATATTATCATTTTGTATCTTTTAATTTTCCTCAAAATTGGAATCCAATAGTATGTATTGTTATCTCAATTCTGAATAATAATTATTTTTATATTCCCAATAAAAATTTGCCAAAAAAATATTAGTAAAAGACAGAGATAGTGATAAAGATAAATAGAGGCTTTAAATAATACTTATTAAAATAGTTTACTTAATTTAAATAGATGAAATAGAAAGTAATTTAAGAAACTCTTTTATTCTAACCTTCAATTTCATTAATTAAATAAAATTAATAAATAAGTCTTAATAAAGAAGTGTTTTGCTATAAACTTGTATTTGACTATGGCAAATAAACTTATAATTTGATAATAAGAGTTTTCTTTATATGATAAAACCAAATTATTTAATCCATAATTAAAATATTTATATTTCTTTTTATAAATTATTTTAGTGATTTTTTATATATAAATAAATTTCATTTTGGATAATTAAATGGATAAATATGATTAAGGAAGTTATTTTAGAAAATTTTAAATCGTATTATGGGGAACATCGCATAATTTGTGGATCACATTTCAATTCAATAATAGGTCCTAATGGATCAGGTAAATCTAATTTCATTGATGCAATTTAATTTGTATTTGGAAAGAGAGCTACTTCTATGAGATGTAAAACAGTTTCTTAGTTGATATCAGCTGGAATGTCAGAATGTAGAGTTGAAGTTGTATTTGATGGATTTACTTTAAAAAGAACAATCAAAGGAAACACAACTGAAGTATATATTAACAATGAACCAGTTAAGTAAGCAAAATTACATTAATACTTGAAATCAAAGAATATAGATGCTACAAATAAATTCATTATTTTGTAAGGAGAAGTTGAATCAATTAGTATGATGAAACCAAAATCTGGAAATTTTGAATAACCAGGATTACTAGAGTATATAGAAGAAGAATATTAGAAAGAGCAGATGGAAGAATCTTTCAGGAAGAAATAAATAGCTTAGAGTCGCTATTTTGAATCTTAAGAAAAAGCCAATATTGCTTAGCATACTTTAAATGAAATAAAAGGAATGGTAGATTTATTAGAGTTTGTTAAAAGTGTATATAGTAGAATTTTCAGAGTTTAATTATGTTAGATTGAAATTTTAAAAAAAGAATAAATTTTAACTTAGTTAGAAGATGAAATAATGAATGAAAATGCAGAGATACTTTTATAAACTGAATGTAGGCAAAGACAAATGGATGACTTGAAAATTTTGAGGGGAGAAAAAGAAAGAATTGATTAAGAAATCAAAGATAATGAAAATTAATAAAAGATTATTAATTTAGAAATTAATTCAATTATCAATAAATATGATTAAAATGAAGAACTAGAGTGTTAATTAAATATAAATAAATTATAGAAATAAATTGATGATTTAATTAAAGAAAAAGAACTCTTAGAATAGGATTAAAGAAAGTTTGAATAAATGATACCAGAAAAACAACATAAAGTTGATAAAATAGAAAAGGAAAAGAATATAGCAGAGACTCATTACAATAAGTTGAAAACTGATCTTAAAGTAGAATCACGATTTTTGATGAAATAGAAGGAAGAATTGGAATAGAAACTTAAGCCTTTTAATAAATAAATACATGATTTATAGGTTTAGTTAGAGAAATTATAATTAGAAAAAGAGAGAACAAGTAAGAGTCCTGATGAATTCTTGAATTAGCTTGACTAATTTGACAAAAAAACAGCTTAATTATAAGTTTAAACAGAATAAATAAATAGCTATATTGAGAGATAATTAGATTTATAATCTTTGATAAGAGACTCTAAAGAAAAAACCTTAAAAGAATTAAATGAGAAAAAGTCAGAGGAAAAAAGATTAATTAATGAGATAGCTCAAAAATAAGAAAGATTAGATTAAAACAATGAAGATAGACAAGAAAAAAATTAATATTCAATCGTATTAAGAGCTTTGATTCGAGCATCTTAAGCTGGTCAATTAAAAATTTGTGGAAGATTAGGAGATTTAGGAACAATCAATCCTAAATATGAATGCGCAATAACTACAGCCTGTCCTGGACTTGATGGTATTGTAGTTGAAAATGATTAGGATGCTGTAGATTGTATTAATTTTTTAAAGTAAAATTAAATTGGTAGAGCTTTATTTATTCCAATCAATAAGGTTCCTGAAAATGTTATTTAATTTATGGAAAGGCCATTTAAACCTTAAGATAAAACTCTAAGATTATTTGATTTAATTAATTTTAAAGACACCAAATACAGAAGTGTGTTTTACAATTTATTAAGAGATACATTAGTTGTAGATAATATAGAAATAGCAAGAGATATTGGAATTGGATAAAGAAAGAGAGTTGTAACTTTAGATGGGAAATTGGTTGAATAAAGTGGAGTTATGTCTGGTGGGCCTGAATAAAGGAAAGGAGGAATGTCTAGTAAGTTTTATGAAGAACTTTCTAATGATTAAAGAGAATAATTAATTAGAGAAAGAAATCAACTTAAAGAAAAATTAGATTTAACTAAGTTTGAAATTTTAGCACTTGAAAAAAAGTTGAAAGAAACATTATCAGATGAAGAAATGGTAAATTCAAAACATAAGTAAAGGTTGGTTGATAAAAATATGCTTTAAGAATAAATCAACGACAATAAAAAATAAATGGAAATCCTTTAGATTTAATATTAAGAATGTCATTACAATCAATAAAAGAATTAAGAAGTAAGAAAGGAGATAGAAGTCATTTAAAGGGAAATAGAAAAAATTCAAAATAAAACTTGTTTTGATTAGTAAGATCTTTAAGCAATTGATGATAAACTTAAAGAAATAGCAAATCAAGATTTAAATTCAGCTAAGGATATGTTTAGTAATTACACTTAAACATATGAAACTTATCAACAAGAATTATTGAAGGTTATTACTTAAAAAACAATTACTGGTAAAAAAATTGTTTAGAATACATAAAATATATAATTAGAAGCTGAAAATTTGGAAAAATTGAAGGATCAACTCAAAAGAATATAAGATAAAAAGTACTAAGACAGCAATGTTGTAGAGGGTCAGAAATAATAATTGCACCGATTGTAAAGCTCTTTAAATGTGGTCAAAGCTTAACAAGCAATACTCTCTAAATAAGTTGATGATCTAGTAAAAACTATAACATCTATAAACACCGTGATTGAAGAAACAGAAGATAAAAAACAAGGATATATTTTAAAAAAAAATATAGAGAAATAGGATTAAGAAAAGAATAGAAGTAAATAAAGAGAATTAATAGAAGAACATAAGGAATACTTTTTAGCTTTTAATTCCGAATCTGGTAATCCTAATTTGTTTTTCTAAATTAATCAAGAAAATTTATTTTGCTAACAATTATTAACAGAGATTTAAAAAGTCAGAAATGAATACTATTAAAAATTTAGGGAATTCTTTATTCCTGCTGGAATCGAAGAGTTCTTGCCTGAATCTATACCAAAAGATATTTAGCTTATTAAAGATGCTAATAAATTGTTCTCCAAATAACAAAATTTGATTGATATCTACACAGAATTAGGAACTTCTGATAATAAAAATAAAGATAAAAATTTAATGAAGATATTCATGGACAGATCATTAGATTATGAAATTAAGTTAAGGAGAGCCAAAGACGATGAAACCAATTTTTAATAAGAAAAATCAAGAAATGAAGATTTATTTTAAGAAAGAAAAATCCAATTTGCAAAAACTTTGAAAAATGTTGAGTTAAAATTATAAGAAATTTACAAACATCTAAGTATGGGAGGAGAAGCTGAAATTAAAGTTATAGATGAATTAGAAATATTTAAGGAAGGTTTACAATTTATGGTTAAACCTCCAAATAAAACATGGAAATAGATTTCTAAATTGTCAGGAGGTGAAAAAACATTGGCATCACTAAGTTTGATGCTTGCAATTCATTTTTATAGGCCAACTCCAATCTATATACTAGACGAAATTGATGCTGCTTTAGATTTTAAAAATGTTAAAATAGTTGCTGAATTTTTGGATAAAATTGATTCTCAATTTATAATTGTTTCATTGCGAACCAATATGTTTGAAAAGGCTACTAATCTAATCGGACTTTACATGAGAGATGCAAATCATTCCACTGAAGTTATTTAATTAGAAGTCTGAAATTTATTAAATATTTTTATCTATAATTAAATTGTTATATATGATTTGCATTAATTTAAGAAAATTTCCAATAGCACTAATCCTTCAAAAGTCAAAGATTTTATAAATTTAAATTTATTGCTGTTCATTAAGAAATTGAGCTTCATAATAAAGTAATTCTTTATGTAAATGTTTATTGGAAAAACTATGTAAAACATCCAAATATATTTAGAAAAATAAATCTTTGAAGAATACTAATTAAATTAATCATCCTATTATGTAATCAATGATTAGAACTATCTCTTTCTGTTAGATAGAAATCAAATAATTCTATGAATTAAACTTGTATTCTTAGCCTTAATCAATCGCTAATAAGATAGTTGTGATTTTAATTCTTATTTTATTACAAGAATTATAGAAGTTAAATTTTATTAAAAGATTAAATATACCTAATGTAGCCATCTAATCATTTACCTGATACTTAAGTAAACTTAATTAAACCCAATATTTAAATAAATAAAATGTTAAGTTATACATTTTTCAGCAAAAAGCCAACCCATAAATACGAAATTGTGTTGAGTTTACTTTGGAATCACAAAAATATTAAATATTAAATTCAAAAAGTGGACGTAATTTTGTTCAAATATAAAAAGTTATTGTATAGTAATCCCTATTTTTTAGTTTGTTTCTTTAAATCTTTATCCTTGAAAATAGTAGTTTATGTTGAAACAAAAATTTAGCTTAGCTGCCTCTTCTAAAAATTATAGGAGGATTAGGTGGATATAATACCTCTAGTATAACTACTTAGATATCTGAGAGAGAAGCTCTTCTAATTTATTTGAAATAAGTTTTTATCCAAATTTTAATCTATCTAATTCTTAAAGACATTACTCCTATTATTTTTGTTCTATTTTTATTCAAAAATTATCCAACTTGGTTTTGTCTCTTCTTCTTCATTTCTACTTTATTAACAGGATTATGTTTCAGGTTCTTAATTTTCGGTTACTCTAGTTTTGGCTACCAATAACCACTCTTTTCCTAAAATCCATTTGTACATATGTTTTATTAAAGTAAAAGATGAATATAGGGTAATTCTTATCTGACGCTTTGATCAAACATTTCTTCTCTTGAAATCATAAAATAAATCTATTATATCACTTTGTATATATAATTTAAAAAAGGCAGATAAGTGATTTAATTTCAATTATATAGTCTTCTTGTAAATGAGAGAAAATAACAAATAAAATATGAAGATTGAGTACTATGATTAAGCATTTTCACTCATCGTATAATATATAATAAATTATCTAAAAGAAATATATTCAAAATTTGTTTATTTTTTATAGGACAAATAATTTGAAAATTCTTTTTACTCAACTCAAAATATTTTATGTTATTTGAATTGCATGTTTTCTTATAAATATTTTAATTATTCATTTTGTTATCATATGGTGCTTGTTATAATAATTAAATAACCGAATTCTTTGATATTTAATAATAATCAAATCATAATTACATAAATAAAACTGAATGTATTGATTTATTGGGATTTTTAAACAAATTTTTTTCTTATTTTTTTCATATCTCTAAGTATTTATTAGTTTAATTTAATCCCTGTTATATAATACTAATTATAAGAATAAGATTTGAATTGGCCATATTTTCAATTAGATTACTGCATGGAGGCAATTATAGATGAGTTATAAATTAAAAACTTACTCTCTTAAATGATAAGCCTTGTAAACTAAAGCATTATTCAAAATTAAAAATAATTCCTAATTCGATACTTGAATTACAAATTTAAATAATTCTAATTAAGAAATTTTACGATTGTCAAATCCATATAAAGGAAAACTACTCCCATTTCTCTAATTATATTTATTCTTGTTCTTAATTTTGCTTTCTCAATCCTCATGAATTAATATTTTGAGACCATACTTTCAAATTATAATGATCATTTTCAAATTTCCTGTTTCATCTATATATAATGCATACGTTTATTTTAATACAATCATTAAATGTTAATTCATAAAAAAATTACTTGGATTTGTTTTCATATGTAATTTCTATGAAATTAAATTTAGAACACTGTTATAAGAGAATCTTTTTATATGAGAAACGATAATACTTGTTAGTGAGATGTGCTCATTAGTAATTTGAAAATTGTTTTATAATCCTCATATATTGACAATAATGAAGATAATTTCTCTAATTTCTGAAAAAAAAAATAAACAGTCAGCGATTAAATATTTATTCTCGTCTAAATGCTTATGAATGTATTTAACTTCTAAATTTTTAACTCTATTTCCACTGCATATTTTTGATAATCCTTTTGATATAAACCTTTATTTTCTTTTTAGCGTTATTCCAGTATTTAGTTAAAGTTTCACTGTTAAATCCATAACGTAATCTGCTCTAAGACAGCTATTATTAATAATATTTTAGGTTCTCTGCTAGCTATTGACTAATTGAGGAGCTTGATCAGGTAGAATTTCGTTTATAGTATGAAAGCTGAAAAATTAATAGATTAAAATAAACTTAATTTCAAAGCTAAAATCAATTCTTTTTTCTGACAAAATAATAAATATGATAACAATCAACTAAAAATACCTTAGCTCAAAATTTGGTTTCTAGTTTTAGTCATCAATAAATCATGTCGAAAATTGGTATATTTCTTTTGATTGATTTATAAATGAAAATCTGATAAAATATTTATGAAATATAATAAATCATTAATATATCCCCAATAGACTTAAGTATTCTTGAGCTAAAGTTTATTTCCTGTGTTCATAATTAACTAGGTACATCATTTATCCTTCCAATCCCATATCAGTATCATCAAAAGATCCTATTATATAGACATTAAATATTTACCTTTATTAGTATTAATTGCAGGATCTGTAAAATAATTGCCAACTCCTTGCACATCACTCACCATATAATGAAAACTGCTTTTAAAATAGGTATAATATGAAAAGGATTGTGCAAACTTATTTAAAAGTAATTAATTATCTTCGTGAATAAAGCCATAATTATTATTATATTTAACAAATTCTCCTTTAAAAAATCTTTCAGCAATCCAAAAGGCATCTAAAAATAATAATTAAAAATACTTTGAGATTCTTAAAGTATTAAGAAATCACTATATATAACAGGTGGTATTTTTATATTTTAGTTCTGTTGTTCAGTTAATTCAGCTTGTTCTTTTAATTCATTTACAAATTTTTTCATAAGCTTTTAGCAGATTAAATGTGATTTACATTCTTTCAAAGCATCATTCAAATTTTAATATGGTAAACTACCTATTGGTGTTTTTATAACATATAGTTCTTCAGAGTTTCCATTTAATTTTTTCATTAAAAATACATCTTTCATCATACCAAAAGCAAATGGTTTTTGAGTTCTAATGCAATTCCAAGTACCTTCTTATTTAATAAGAAAATCTTCAGGACATTAAATCTTTTCTATAGTTTCAATATTTCTATCGAATTCTTCTTATTTTAATTCTACTTTTAAAACCTAGAATTATGATTTCACTGTTTAAACTTTATCTTAAGTTTCAAAATCATAAAAGTTCCCTTATCTACAAAGGGCTTCCATAGCTCCTTCTTTTTCTCTTGGTACTCCTTATTAAGCTGCTCCTTATTTAGATTTGGTTTAATTTTTATTTGTTTAAGTTGCATTTTCAGACGCCTCTCCTATATATTTAGACATTATATTTGCCATTTAATCTTTATTAATATTTTACAAATCTTAAAATAGAAATAAATCTTATTTTTTTTTAGATTCATATATTTTTTTAATTTCTTAATACATAGTTGTAGTTTGACGTGTGAAATTGAGTCCAATTAAAATAATATTTTTTTGAATTAATTCTTCAATAGCATCTTAAATATCATCATTTGGATAACTATCTACACAACCTCCATTGTATCTTTTACCATGGCATGGAGCATCACAAATTAAAATAGCGATTTTAAAATCTACTTGGCCAATTTAATTTACAAGCTTATTTTATTGCTCCTCTAATATCTTCAGCAATATC